>VYYJ01000165.1:0-91059 GCA_021029165.1 Cyphoderus albinus
TCCCGTCTCACTTTTTCTCCCCATCCAAAACTGAGTAGAATGGCTACTTCAGTTTGTTGAAACTCTTCAAAAAGTGTGAAAGTTAACTCCCTCTTTAATATATTGACCTCACAGTAACGGTTTAACTTCCTTGCCTTGCATAACATATCATAATCATAACTGCCTTTTGCATGTGACCCAGTTTTATGAGGGCAACGGGTAAATGCAGAGGTGCTTATAGATGAAATAGCTTTGAAATTCGCCAACGACTAATTTGATGAATGCTAAACTGAAGCTTATCAGTTTTGCCTCCCAACTCACATTCTCCTTAGATTAAATATGAATGAATATTCATTACATGACTTTCTTTCACTTTCTCCGGGCCACCAACTTTGTTCGATGTAGCGTCATGCCATTAGACTTATGGTACGAGTACGATAAAGCTGTACCTGGACCTCAAACCGGAACGACAAAACGAATGGTTCGTTTCATACCAGGACCAAGGAGAGTTGTTGATGATGTTGATGTTGATGCTGATAAACTCGTGCCGTTGCGTTGCCCTACATTACCTTTTGTCTGAAGAGGAGTACGCTTTGACGTACAAGATAGAGCGGCCACGGCAGACGAACAGCTTTCGTTTCATTGATCTTCAGTTTACTCGTGTCAGACAACGTGACTGTGTGTGGCTGGTTGAACTAACTTACACGCGAAAGTGATGTACCTACTTTTATAGTGTCTTATGATCTTTCAGTTTTATATCGACAATGTCGCCAGCATCTCTCCGTAAGTACATACATAGTAAGCATTTGAGAGTTAAAGCAGGCCAACGTGTTTTGTCACAGGCACAAGTTGCGAATATTTGCAAACAATCCATTCCCATCGTTATCTCTCATTTACATATCAGATCTCATGCTACACTTGCACATAAATACAACTGAATGGCCAAAGAACTGTGGATATGTTGAGGTTTTCTATCTTGGATTCCTTTTCCACGGAATACACACAGATACTATGTCAGAATTTTAGCAAAATTGCTTCATCTCATACCTAACGTCGTAGTATTGCTCTATTTCCACCCTAGCGTTATACAACCCCATTAAAATGACTATATAGGCAAAGGAAGTGAGTAGAAATTCGTTTCATTTTACCCGCTGCAAAAAAGATGCTTCCGGTACACTCAAAGTTAGCCTAAGTTCAATTGCCTGTTTCAGACTTACCCGGACAGTTTTCTTCTTCGGAAATCCATAATCTCCGTCTTCCACAGCCACAGTGGCGAAATTCAGGTTCCTGTAAAAATAAATGACGCATGTTTATATTCTCTTTCAGTAAAAACGCAAAAATAAAATACAATTTGGTTGATTGTTCACTTATTTCAACTAGGCATATATTTAATAACTATAGGTTTTCCGAATACAGCATTTTCAAACCACATCTTTCTTTTGATTGTGCCAAATAGCAAGCACCGTGTGAAATTTTGTTTTCATGTTTTCAACCCAAGTGTAACCATTCTAATTTTCTCCTTCTGCCATCTCCATCCATTCTATTTTTACAAAGAAGATTCTTTACGTTCGACTCACACGAACTTTACTTCTTGCGTAGGAATGTCTCTCCAAGTTTAGCCCCAGACCAAAAACGTCTACTTGCTTTCTAGATACACAACGGGCAAATAATAATATAAATTGATATTAAAGTCGTATGCATCTAAGTCTAACTACAAACACGAGGCTGTCCTCGATTCTCTGACGGTGGTACAACTGGTACAGTAAAGGATGATGTGGTAGTAGAGTAAAAGGAGAGGCTGTGCCTGCTTTCGTTCTCACATTTCTCTCTCTCTCTCCTCGTCTCACTCGACCTACTCGGTCTCTCGTACATTGCCTTTTTACACTTCCACAACGTGATAGTGGAGTCAAGTGTTGTCTCACGTGGCTTCCTTCCACAAATTCATGCTTATCCTGCTGGACGATATCATCATCATAGCGCCATCACCACGCTCGCTATACTTCATAGTTGATATCATCATACTTAAATACCTCGATTTATTATTAGATTTTCCCAGTAATATCACATACTCACATACATCTGCAGCAGATGGGTACTTTTGGCTTAGCATGGGGTATTTTGGAGAATTACTGAGAAGGTATTGGCTTTCGTGGGCTTAAGCTGTTCCAAATGCCTGAAGACAATAACAGGAACATTCCCAAAAAACCTCCACGTTAGTTCCATCAGAGTGCAATCTCCCAGTAGCACGTTTTAAGGCATTTGGATTTTCTAGCATCATCGATCGAACACATTCAATCTCGTTTAAGTTCTTCATTAAGGTACACGTTTTGTTGTAGATTTTTTCATTTCAGTGTATACATATAAAAATATCGACGAACCAGGTTATAGATAGAATAAAGTACCTGTGCTTCACGATAAATATATATGTCGAGTGCAAAGGAATAATAAAAATGAACTCACAATGGAAAAGTTAAGTCTATGCCCGCTTGCTACTCTTTTTCATCTCTATTCTGTGCCTCTTCCATCACACACATTTTCTTTGCTCGCTTTGACTTTCCTGAAATAGAACTTTTCGCTTGGAATGAAGAATAATGTTATTGTGATTATGACCAAAAGCAGTTGGTCTTGAAACGTGAGTAAACATAACGATGACACATTTCATTTCATGCGCCTACCTACCCACACACGAAGCGTGAACCCATGGCACTTCCTTTTTCGCAATAAGTGGAATCAATTCTCGCAAACACTTAAGAGCTTTAGTTTCGCAACCGTAAGAATTTTGCGAACAACACTTTTTTTGTTGTAAAAGTACGACTTACTTCTCTCTAACTTCGCTGAATAGAAAATTCTTAGAAGCTACATGTCTTTAGGTATTTTCGTATGCATACAAAGCTTCAATTTGGACCAACAAAAGTAAGAAACGTGAAGAAAAGAAGAAAAAGCTTTTATGGTTCGTATTCTCTATTCACACGACCGAAAATGGAAGGAAATGGGAGAAAAGTACACCTGAACTGTAAGCGCCCACATGACCGCGACACGTGCATGAAGTAGTTCAGTTGAGATGATGTCTGGAATGCATGCGCACATACATATTTTATGTTTGCTGAACCATCCACCATCTCAAATCCCAATGATTTTTATAGATAACTTAATGCTAGAAACATTTTTACCTATATGCCGCTACTTCAACCTTTCCCTTTTCATTCGACCAAGTCAGTCTGTGGAGAGTACTTACCTCCCGTGCGTTAACCTACTTGGGTGAATTTCCATGACTCAATGGAACTGAACATGAAATGTGAAATGGTCGTCACATCTTGCTACAAGGCTCACTCTCTACCCGCTTTCTTTCCGTGTGTCGGATATAATAAACTCCATTGCAACTTTTGTCTTGCCCTTTATCAAAATTGTGCCGTAATTGAATTTTGCTAACGTGCTAAGTTCTAAAATATTTTTACTCCCACGCAATTAAAACCTAAACAAGCATCTGTCTACAAGGGTCAACCAAAGCATAGTGGTAATTGAAGCCGATGACACTTTAGTTTTTGATTTAAATGAACCTTTCACTTCATCTGTATTCATCAATTAATCTGTGAATGAGTTGTAAGCCAAGTCAAGTATACGACTTTGATGACAAGGTTGGTTCATTGGTTCATTCTTTAAATAGAGAGAGGGGTTTGTTTGGTAGAAACGATGAGCATGCATATTTCAGCACGTCATTCCTTCACTGTCGCACTCGACACTATCGATTTACTTCTTGGTCACATGTACGTCCTCGGTCATATTTCCTACCATGTGACCCGACATAGCAAACCAGTAATAGTTGTATACGTAATATGCAGCAGACCAGTCAACTGGGTCTATAGCCGTGGTGAAAGTAAAGGCGTTGAAAGAGAGGACGAGGACGTTTGGAGAGAGAGCAACGACTACCTATGTTTTCTCCATGCCCCACCTCCTCTTAGACTAAAATTTTCCACACATCAAAGACAACACGAATACGAAAATATTTACGTAGGTTATTTAAGTTAAATAGATAGTCTTACTGCTTTTCTTCACGTGTTTTGGAACGTTTTGATGAAAGGACGGTTTTGATCATAGTTTGCTAGCTTAGCTACAAAATAGCAATATTTCTAATGCGCACGGCTGCAATATAGAAAAAGGGTTTACGAACGAACGAACGACCTACATTATAGGAAGGACGCGATTAATTATTAAAGTTTCGAGCATGCAGGAATAACGTGCTATTAATTTCTGATGAATTTGTACCTTTCCACTCTCCTAAAGTTCAAAATCAAAATACACAATTTATAATTTAATACGCTGCTGCCAACACTAAACCCCTGAAGAAAAACACTTGAGTGTTTTTATGTTATTTTGTTTTATTTCCTCAACTTTGTTTGTTCCAGATTCCAATTCAGATATCGACGCAGCTTCAGGTTTTAATTTGCAAGGCTAGCGCCTAGCTTGTGTCGTATTATCGCTAGCTAACGTCAAATCATACATAAATAACGTTTTAATGGTAAATTCAGGGTAATTCTTCTGAAAGACTGATTGAACGTGACTCTTTGTATTGCATTAATAAGAATTTAGCACCCAAAAGCCACACCGCGTCAGTCAGCGTCCATAACTTTTCTTTCTCATTCAACTTCTCTAACTTAATAAACAGGCTAAGTTAATGAAACTTTGATGTAAAATGGATGACATTCTCTTATCTGTAACTAAAACCACTCCCTTTTAAAAGCAATCTCTGTTGCCTCATTACTTCACCATTGGGAAAGAAGTTCATTGGAGTCAGATCATATTATCCGGCAGATTTATTCATAGTTACTCATTTTAACGCTGTATTTATGAGTGCTGAGTTCAGCACAAAATGCCAAAGGAAATTAATTAACTCGATTACGTTACATGCTGATGATTCAGAAATTAAAAATAGTACAGCACCAGGAAAATTGGTACAGCATTAAAATAAACGTTGTTCACGCAATACTTTTATCAAATGATTTGTTTCAAGAAAAAAGGTCGTGCCTTTGAACACTGCTACCGTGCGTTCAACGGCCGACAACATTAAAAATGTCAGCGCCACGTGACTGTATGTGTTAGAGTGGCATTGCCACGGCATATATTATAAGGGGAAAGGCGTGGGTGTTAGGAATGAATTATAAATTCTTCCGTAAGATCTCACAGAATATCATAAAACTAAATATGAACTAAGATTATGTCTCTTTTTAGTAGTGAGTTAAATCATGGTTCTGGTTCATACTTAATGTACATTATGGAAATGATTTGACTCATACTGTATTCACCACATTTCTCTTAATTAGCTTAATTACCGTACATAACGCGGTTTTTTATACCGAACTCTACTTTATAAAACAAGGCTTGCAAGGGCGATGGCTGGCCTAATAATACAATAACTAATATTTATTGCTGCCTTTGTCTTCTTTCGCACGTGTACTGTATGTAGGCAGCAAAGAGCTTTTGTGGAAGAGGTCGGTGTAATGAAGGAAAGGCCATGACTGTGTAAATAGACGCTTTATGTAGAGACTCTGAAATTGATTACGCGTGGCTTGCACTAGAACACGTGAAAATAAAATAATTCCACCCAGCTTTTAAAACACAAAAGAGAAATGATTCGGTAAAAATTTACTTATTACATATTGTGAAAACTTGACAATTGACAAGTCAAGGCACGGACTCAAAAAGTACAATTATAATCTAAATTACACTACTATCAGAGTGTCAATAAATAAAAGAAAGCGACCCAACATCTTATCTGCTGTAAGCCATTATACGCGACATGTGAACATTAATAAGTTCTTTCAATGCTGCCGCTGCCACTTAAACTGTTTTTGGCCCGTTTCCCATTTACTGTTTATCAAGTGCTTTGTCTACCATAAAACGACCGTTGGTCCTCTATCGTGTCAGCTCAGCCAGATGTAACGAGCCACACATCAGTTGATATAAGAAACTCTCATAGTCATAAAGTCATACCAAAGCTTTATCATTTCGCCCCTGCAAAGGAAACTATAAAGTTTCTGTTCCTTTCTTCGTCATTGCCTTCGTCTTGCCGTCATGTCATTCTTCTTGGAAGAAATGAAAAACAACCGTCGACTGTCTTGTTTTTGTCCAATAAAAACGTGACTCCTGTTTCCTTCAAGGAATTCTACCAGAAAAGCTAAGGCAAACAGGATAGAAATAGAGGACGGTGTGTTGCCTTGTCTTGCTTTCACTAACCACACCGTACCGTGCTATGTTATTGGCAGGCAGCATTATTCTTCAAGCGAACTACTTTAACTGCAGTAATCATTTATGATTCGAATGATAATGACGGAAAATTTTCCCGTAATAAACACCGTTTTAGAGCGACCTTATATGCAATTTTTGTGACGCAGAAATTGACAATAACAAAGCCATTACTTTGGTAAACTTTCCTAATGGTTATTCTAAGTAAATGAACAAAATGCTCCCGAGTATCCATTAATTGTTTTGAAACAAAACCATTTTGAATGGAACACAGTAGTAAAAATAGGAGCTCAAAGATTTTAAAATGTTGGATGGATAATATAGCTTAGGCAAAAGTGTAACAAATGTAGCTACTGATAGCAAACAATTTAAGATCAATATCAAACAATAAAAACGTTAAGACGTTAGCAATGTGTACAAATTGTTGCAGAAGTTTGAGTTCTTTTAACTTTAATCGTCAGACTAATGATCATGTACAGCGTAAAGTTTAGTTTAGCCTCAAAATTGGAAAGTAGTGGGCGTGATTGGCTAACGATATAGTAGTAAGTTAGCTGACGTATTCTTTCCAAGTAGCTAACTAACTAGGTCGAATAGTACACATACTTAGATTACGAACCAATAATACGCCATGTATTTCCCGCAATCCGGGCAAGTTATTGATAATAATTTTCTAAGAGAAGCATTTTCAGACACACATTGAAATTGGCGTGGGTCGTCGGACATCCTTGAGGATTACAGCATCGGTTTATAGAAGTTTTCCAGACCACGATAATAACTAAAACTCGCATGGCAAAAAATGATCGGATCAAATCGAGAATCGAGACAAGTCAGCAAACAGTCAACAACTTGATAAATAAAAGTGGGCTTGAATATAATTAAAAAATAATGTACGCGATGTATTGATGCATCAGCAGCCCACCAAAAGAAAAGATAACTGCGCCTTAGACTCGCCTATATTTACTGATGATGTTATGATACGTCCAATGTTAGTGGCAAAACGTGATCTTTGTAATGCATGGGGTACAGTAAACTGTTGTTGCAATTCGAGAGATTGCGACACAAATAAATCTGGAAGTAGATTTCCGACATGCATGACGGTGAATGAATATCGTTCATTTTTGTTACCCCAAAAATTTACATTAATTTACCTCTATCTGGCAGGTCATGCCATGCCATCAGTTTTAAGTATAGCAGCAGACACAACCAGCAAACGAAAAAAGAGAATGTTTGTGTGTGCGCATAATACGATGAGAATGAGCGTAAGGATTATCCCGAAAAGAGATATGAAAGGCAACACGTAGGTCAGAGGTTTCCTTCCAAAATGTGTAGAAACTAATTTTGCAAAATTGCTTCTCCCATGTGTGCAGAGAAAAGTATGAATGCGCAATGAAGCTTCTGTCTGACGAAAAAATCTGCAACATTGTTTCGTGCTATAACCGTTATAAACTCGTTTGTTCGTTAGCAAACGTGTAGTCATATATCTTATTAAAACTCTCGCTCCGACTCGTTACATTTGCTCGTGTTCATGTAGGTTTTCACTTTACTTTTTCTACTATTTGTTGCCTTCTGTTGGCGTGCATATATTTAGAATTTGTTTACTAAAATTTTTTATTGTTCTGTCATTGTGAGGAAAGAAAGCAGTTCGGAGAAGCTCAAAAGTGATGAAGGGAATTAATTTTTACAAGTTTTTGGCTCAGTCGTCTTCTATTTATTTATAAGTGCCGAGAATTTTTTTACTAAAGTAAGTTAGGTGTGCACGATATGGTGCTCTCCATCTTTCACTTACACTCTCGTATATAGAATTTAAGCACGACGTTTGAGATATTTTCATAATAACATGCTGCACAGGACGTGACTTTTTCTTTCAATTTAACACACTTGCACGAAGGTAACTACCTAGTTTGCATTTACATGCTGCCACATTTTATGAGCCCGTGCCAAATTCTACAATAGCAGCCCATCTGCTGACTGGAGGAAATCAGTGTAGAGAAAAATCAAATCAGTGCGAATACAAACTACGAATTTTGTTTCACAAAAGTCAGCATTACTTACAAACACGAAAGTGTTATAGAAAGTATGAAATACTTTGTAGAATATGACTAGGAAGGAAGACAAGTGATATTGAGTCATTCTTTGTGGCACGTAGCAGTAAAAATCGTTCTAGTTCATGAGACGAGGAAGGAGTTTTTGGATCAGACAAAAAATGCAAAAACTTCAAGACATGTTTAGTTTAAAAAAGAACTGCAATCAATTTGGCAAAACAACATTAAAGAACAGGAAGCAATGAGAGGAGACAGATTTTTTTTCTAATTCAACGAAAACAGAGAGGGTTAGGGTTATTTCACTTCTTCTGCAATACCTAATGTAGAGCAGTTAACTTATTTTTTAAAATCAAAAGGCAATAAGCCAACGACATTCAATTTCATGCCAGAATCATGTATTTATGGAGTCTGTTTCAGATCAGTGCAGACAGACATGCACTTAATATTTACCAGGGTTGAACACCGTCTTGTTGTGTGTTCCATATTAAATTGCGTGGAAGTTCGTTCGTAGCACCTAGATAAAGCCGTAAATCCGCTCTATTGGCTGTAACTGTGCAGACAGGAAAAAGGGCGATGTTGTGTTCTTATATTTTATATTATCTTTGGTTGACAAGTCCTTCGCAATCTTCAAAACTTGTGGATGTTAGTGCAATAAACTAATGCTAAATATAAATACGATCCGCGCCGCAACTCTCATTTTTGTTAGTTCAATAGCTCACAACAAGATGATTCACGCCTTTAAATGAAACACCTTCCTTCCTTCCTATCACCAACCACTACCAACCAGTTTTCCAAATTAAGTGTTACAGTACAATGAACACATTTCAGATTTCATCCCTGTTTATCATTTTATAAATATGTAGATGAAGAATGACACTGTAACGGTTTAATCACGCCATTCATGTATGCCACAATCTGCATGCTGAAGCATTATACACAACACAACCATAAACTGCACTGTCTGAAAATTTGCAAAGCATAAGTTAAATGTTGCTTTTAATACACACGTCTACCTCTGGAGAAGTCATTAAAATGTTTCTTTAGAGTACGAAACAATCATTAAATTAAAATCATAAAATGTAGTCCGTCTATGTAGGTCTAACTTACCGTATTTTTAAAAATATCATCTACTGAACTGTATAATGCTTTCATAATCGAGTAATTTGCTGTGTTCACATATTCAAATGACCTTGCCTAGGCTCACCAGTTCAATGATCATACTTAATTCAAATTTACTCCCCACTTCAGCAGTGTGCAAAAGAATGTATGAATATGTATGCAAAAACATGGGTACATTTCGTTAGCCCACAGTCTTCAGGAGGATGTCCGCAACAAACATGTACATACATAAATAATAATCAGCGCACTTATTACATCATGTTAGCCTTTTAGTATATAGATAAATAAAACATGAGTTAATAGACGACGATGAGACGTGCTACATTTAAACTTTTTACGAAGCAACGGACTCACTAGTCTACAACAGTACTAAACAATTCAATATTAAGCCAATTGACTGTCTTCGCTGAATCTGTAAGTAAAGCCGCTAAATCCGCGAGTACAATGACGTAGAAAGAACGAAAGCTGCAAGCCTGGTGTGTGGTGCGCTGGGATGTTGCATGTCTAAACAAATTTGCAAAAATATTTTCAAACAGACCCAGAGTCACATGAGCATGAGCATATGAATCACGTTCTATCTACTATATTCAAACACGACTGAATCATAACGAGGTAGGAAATTTGAAGTAAAAATAATTTAATCAACATCTCGGGTGAAACGAGCGACTTCACTTGACTCAAACAAGAGGAAAAACACGAGACCCAACAATTTTCATATACCAACTAAGTAATAACTGACCAAGGCTGACATAACACATATCCATGATACGTGATAAATGGTAAATGATGATAATGAGTTAGATGAGGATGAGGACCATTTAAAAGGTGACAATCAACTCAAAGTAATTGCTTACACAAACTGAAGACTAGAAAAATATTAAATTTGTTTTTTCCTTATGATAAATAACCAAAACCAGTGTCCACCAATCAAACTGCTTTTAACTTTTAACCAACAACAACCGTTGTGTATTTTACTAGATTGCTAAACAAACACAGAGGTCACTCATCGTCATCTATTTTGCAACCCTCGTCGGATAATTTCTCTTTTAGATCAAAACTTCTTGTTCTTACCAGATTTCATGGAAAAGTCCAATCTCATAAAAGAAACAGAATCTAGCATTTTAGTGATCGCCGTTGCTTTATCTTTTTTCATAATCGTGACTCCATTCACTCATTCAGTGCTTCAAGTGATTTAGGGGAACGGTTATCATATAAATAATAGATAAACTATTGCTGACCAGGCGTGCCCATTAATAATTCCAAATTTCTTTACAGATCGAGATAGAGATCAATCGTTTCCAGTTTATAACATGATTTTTTCATTCATGATATTTGTTCATGATTTCGCAACTTTGGAAAAGGAGTTTAGTTTAGAACAACTCTGGACTTTTCCGTTAATGCCAATTTAAAAAATACACAGTCAGTCATAACATTAAAAAACATTTTGCTTACTACCGAGCATTAAAAATAATCAATGAAGGGAAAAACAATTTTTTTCTCTCTAGAGATAAAGACCTAAAGGTCACTGAATGGACCCACTAATTGTAAGTTTTATTGGCTTCTGACTTTATAAATGAGTCAAGTCTTACACGTGTCCGAATTTCGTTTCACCTTGCCAGAATTTATCTGCGTGCTATCAATTCATGACTTGGGTTATTTATAGTTTAGTGGGAGAAGGTTTATCGAAAGGCAAATCTCGATCTTTTAAACTTTGCTTCAAATGATATTAATAAATATGAATACAATAATGACGAGACCTGCTACGCAGTATTAGCTCGTACCATGGTTCACGTGATATAAATGTGTAATATTTCATCAACATCTAAAAGGAAAGTGTTCAAGTTATTCGATAGTTTGATAATCTGGTCAATCAATTCAAAGTGTCACGGATTCTGATTTCGGTTTGGTCTGCTAATGAACCTTTGAAATGTTTATTTCCAGCACAAAAAGTTTTATGTCATGCGCTTTACGGCCTCTGAAATGCTGTTGAAGCTGAAAGGCAAAACATTAATACCTATTATGTCAGTCATGGGAATTCTGACACACAATTTCCACTACGTCTAACTGTTGATAACTTACAAACTTACATCCAATGAATGTCTTTAGAGGAAACAAATGCAATACAAGCATTTCAAAATACAATGTTTCACTTTCGTCATTTATCACCAATTGCCAATCTTTATCAATATCTTTATATGCATCTCAATCAACATAAATATTTACAATTCAGCGGAATTTTTCTTTATCGGTGAATCTAGGTGGCTTGTAGAACTCGTGTAAGGAACTCCTTATTTATTGCGACTCACATACACAGATCATATCGAAGTAATACGTTTATCTGAAAGCTACACCGGATGCTCTAATTTCCACAATAAATAATAATCATGAAGGAGGTAAATGCAAATCCATTTTGCAACTTCAATTCGCATTACACTTGATTGCTTAATAATAGCAAAATCCTTATTGTTAACACACGATAATAATAAAATCTGTGAATATCTGCTTGAATTGAACTTTTACTTTTATCATGTAAATTGGGGCCAAGCAATATATGCACAACATTCTCTCATTTTTACAGAGTAGAGTTATTTTTTTATAAGAATGGAATTATGAATGATGTGATTTAAAAATGTTGACAAGCGCGTCATCTACGTTTGTATTCAGAATCCTTTCTCTAACTGTAGATATAAGTTAGCAAACAAAGCTTACCTTTCGTAGGGGTTATGAGAGTTTCCAGTGCCGCTTCCAACGACGGGTTGCGGCACTGCTGCAGCTGCATGACGATGTCCAGCAGGTGCTTGATTTACTAGCTGCTCATCCCAAAACGGGTCTATTTTGGGAATTTCCATTGTTTAATGCTTCCTTCCTGACAATAAGTTCAAAGCACAAAATTCAAGTCGGAACCAATAGCTTTCAAGAGTGTAAACATTAGGCGGTGTTCTTGGTCTTGCTTTCACTCTGCATCAACTTATTCAGTGAAGTTGACAGAAACTTTCATAGCTTGCAAAATTGAAAGATTATTTAATTAGTTTATTGTTTGCATGAATTTTAGTGTCCAGTTTGTGTTGAACAAGTGAATATTGAAATTGTCACTCATTTCACTATTCAGACTTTCACTTTTTTATGCTTTCTCTTTGCAACAAATACCGTATTGTACACTGAAGAATATAAATTATTCGGCATTATTATAATGTGTAATAATTTTGTATTGTATTCAACACTTTAACGGTTTCTTGTTTACTTTATTCCTAACCTGTCATTTAATTTTACACGAGTCGTCGAACCACAATGATAAATGACACATTTGTCCGGACTTAAAGGTTGTTTTCGAAATTTTGACTCTATTTAAATTGTACGTAAAAACGTTTCATTGATTTATTCACAACTTTCATTTTCATTATTTCGTTTCCAAATCAGGCTTAACTGTAGGAATTGATGTTAGTGTACACACTGATTATGAATGTCAAGAAAGATGAAATTAAATACGTAGATAATGTATAGTTATGGTACAAGTTATGACACTATACTTATAATAACCAGCATTAGACGCATATTAAAACTGTTATGCGTGCCGTCGAGGACATACCGTTTGTTATTGCAACGCACATTTGCGAACGATTTGAACCTTGTCTGTCGGAATATAGGACCAGGGTGGTGTTGCTCTGGAGCAAGTTCCAGTCAAACTGGAAGCGTTTACCAAACCAACTCGCATTCACTATGAGTTCGCAGTTCACACACTTTTGTACTTGTTCCTATTACACCATTCGTTCAATCTATAGTATGGAAATGCTAGTACAGTAAGGATATTTCGCAGATCTTGCAAAAAGTACGCGCGATTGTAACAGCTTCACACGTCGCACAACATGTGACCATTTTTATCTTTCGAATTCACTACACACATACACACGAACGAAGCCACCCCAGTTTTTCTTTACCATTTCGCCAAAACTGTGACGGTTTAATACTAAGCCTCCAATTTTATTCTGGCTGCTGTTGCTCCATGTGCATTTGTGCTTAACTTGGTGCGGTGGTTTGACGTGTTTGCCTAGAATAAAAGAAGTCATAATCTTTATATTACAACGAAGCCACGGAACAAAGTTTGCTTCGCAATGCTACTATGTCGAAGCTGATTTTGACTGCTTTTCCGTTTTGCCTATGACGGTCGAGTCTTTGCTGTCAGTAACACAATAAAGAGAACAAATGCTGCATGTGAATGGTAAACGTGAGTTAGTTATGACAAGTTGCCTAACTGTTGATGATAGACGCAATATGCTCGCTGCTTGCTAGACTGCTATAATAAAGTTTAAAATGATCCGAGAACCAAAATCAATGAAAACAATATGTATTGTCTTCTTTTCAAAAGTAAAGTCAAAACTTGCATCAATGTATTACAATGAATTATGTAAATGACTTGGCTTACGATGAAAGCTGGAACCAATTACTCAAAAATAACATACAGAGTGAGGAAAGTCTTGAAAGAAATATTAGTGAATGGAAATAAATAACATATCAATTTGAAGCAAAGCATCGTAAATTGAATCGAATTACCAAATGCAGGAGAAACGTAAAATACGTATGCAGATGAAAATGTTTTAGTTTTCGTCATTTGTAACAGAAACTGCTAACCACATGTTATCCTTCATTTTAGCTCTGGTACACTTTACTACCCAACGAAAGAAGCCGACCCTAAATATAGACGTAATAATAATTCGTAAATTTTTCCATGAAAGTTTTCTACGCATTGTTGTTTTGTTGCAATGTAGACTGGACGAGTACAAAATGTCATTTCTTACTCTGTAATAAAAGCAATTTCTGGTCAATGTTCTTGGTTCTTGCTTATGAATGACAGCCTTCTGTGCGTGCTTGCTTAGGCTGTTGTTGCGTTAATTTTCTCGCCTTAATTATTTTCCACGAACGATCAATATTTATGCATTATGTGCGCACTTTGCAAACAAACAAATATTTAATGGTAATTATGAGTCTAATAAGGTAATACTGCAAACTTGTCCTATTAACTTTGGATCATTTCATGCAAAACTTAATCAACTAAGATTTGTAATAAACTTCGACCTGAAGTTCAGGTCCTGAACTGCCCGAAACTAATCAATTACTCTGATGAGTTTTAGCTGAATAACCTGAATAAGTAATTTACGCACAAAACTATGTTTTGCACAAATTGAAAAATAACATTGTTGGTTATAATATACACGTGTTTGAAGGTTTGCAGTTGTTTTTTATTAAAACTTCTGGACACAGATACAACGTATGAAGAAAAACCGCCATGAAATAAATTTCTTTGCAACTGCCGTACGTCATTGATCGTTGCTTTGAATTGATCAATTAATGTCAGCAATTTGAACTTGAAATGTACTATAGTAAACAACATGCAGCGATTCTATTTTTTATACACGGTGATTAAACTTTAATTGTCTGATTGATAACTACTACGCACTTTTCCTCTTTCGTTCAGAAGTTACTTGAGTAGGGAACGGACTGCTGATGAAATCACGAATGAATCGATTTGCTATTGACTTTGTGAATGAATCCACTAGAGACTACGAGACAGGTAAATACGTGCCTCTTGAGGAGACTGAACTGTATTGTCCTTTGTCAACGTGTTTATTTTTGTGTGCCAGTCAAGGTTGGTAAAGTAAAGTAAAGTATGTGCATTCCATGAATGCGATGTTACTTTTGTCACCATTCATTATAATCGCATCATCCTCATTGTGTGTACATCTTCACTTAAAACAAAATGGGAGCGTCCCATTAAATACATTTTGTCACTATTAATAAATAGAGATCGTAATGAAATGAAATGTCTGATGAGTTTAGAATGTGAATATTATTATGTTCAACCTGCTATATGCTATTATTCGAGTTGCTTGCACTTGTCTAGCGCATGATGAAATACTAAATTGTAAACTAATCATGACTTGTTCTTGACTGAATTGAATCATCAACATCGTGCATCATTATACCATTGTATTATGACGCGTCACGCGTCTGCTTATGTCAATATGCGTGAACTAAAAATTACCATGCAAATTGATTGATTGAGTGCTCTATACATCAACCATGGTTAGTTACTCTATACACGGGATGAGACGATGATGAGGGAATCCAGTTCACCAAATCAAATGAAGTAAATAAATAAATACTGACTTTGTCACAACATGACATGGAACCATCAACAAAATGCATAACCTGTCTCTTTACATTATACTTTCATTAAACTTCTCATTTTTAAATACCTCTGCTTTCAAGTATGTTAGCATTAGCATCGACAAGTTACATATTAGTCGCTGGTGGTTGGATAACCTAAAGTCTGAAGTTTTAGATTGCTTGCAGCTTCAATCAAACATTCTAACTGTAAATGTGGCTTCCATTAAGTTTCTAGACTAGGCTAGACTAGACTCACGATTAATTAAATATGCACCAAATGGAAAGTTTATAGTTTATGTATTTACCTATTTTTAAATGTTTCACAGTACATCTATACAAAGATCGGGATATCTCCGTTTATAAATTACATCTTCATAGTACCCCGACTCACAAAACTTAAACAGGGGTTTTGCTATTTGAGCTAAATGAAGGCATGGAAAGTGGTTTCAATGGCGGTGGTAAACTGTGAAACACTTCTTTGACTCCACTCGATGATGCATGCAACAGAAAGTAAACTGTGATGGTAAATACTAAATAAAGCAAGCCCTAGTCATGACACGGTGATGAGTTGGCATGTGGTCTTAATGAATTACGGTGTGCCGTTTAAATAATTGAAATATACTTCTGCTTTCATCTCACAACTGTACTACATTATTTTTAAAACAGACACTTCCATTTTGCGGTACATTGTAGTTTTCAGTGTTTAATTTGAGCGTGTGGTAAATGATGTGGTCTGCATTTGATGAACGTGATAACTCGATGATGGCGATGACGATGATGTGGTTTTATGTTCGAGTTTAAACTACGGGATAAAATCAATCCTATTCCGAAGAAGACCTGCGTAAAAGCATAACCTCCGACCCCAATGCAAACTTTGACATAGTTCATTATTAGAATGCTAGTGACGGCAAGAGCGGTAGATTTGCTATAGATTGGTGATTGTGCGTACCAGAAAAGAACATTGGAAACGTTGACGTTTGAATGGAATCTCTAAGCCAATCTAGACGTCTGCTAGTCAGTGAAATTACTTTGATACAATATTGTACGTGTTCAAAGTGATATGGCATAAAGTGAGCAAAAATATAGTAACAGAAAACAGGCATACATTATTTTTTTAAACAAACACAAGCGTCAGAATCTCGCTGCATGCTTTATGGCAAATGGATTTAGTACAAAGTTGCAGGTTGTAAGTAAAAGTCAATATATGCAAGTAACCCAATAACCTACGTTTTCCACCGCATGTAGCAATATTTTATAAGAATGTTTGTATCGAAACGCCACGATAAAGTTGTGCACGAGATTCGTGTATGAGGTACAATGGGAGTGGAAATAAGTAATTCTGTAGCGAGCAGGCAGCGAGAAGAGAGAATCATTAAGTAGGAATGAGTTAGTATGCAGTAGCAAAAAGAGCAGTTAAGTCAAAATTGTTATGAAAGGGTAAAGCAGCATCCTCAACGACGACGTGAGATATAAGAGAGTGAGTGAAACTACATATTACAAAGAGTAAAGACACGTAAGACGTAATAGGCTGTCAGACAGCATTAACTGGAACTTTTGAAACAACATGTGTGGAAAATGTAGACACGCGCAGCATGTCTAACCTCACGTGTGTGATTCCATTCCTTATAACAAACATGTTTTCATCCAATAATCTCTCCAACTCTATAGACTTTATTTAACACTATAACAATGTCTTTCACTTTATGGTTGCATCATCTGTACCAATATAAGAGGCAGAGAACTAAGAGAAGAGAACTCTGACTCTGGCTTTGGCAGCAAAACGGCCCAACTGTTCAAAACTTATTTACAGCAGAAAGCCGACTTTTTTCATCCTACTGCTGCCGTTGTGCTTAAAAATTCTGTGGCTCGCTTCACTGTAGCAATATCATTATTATTTATATTGAACGGAAAGCAAATGCATTTAAATGTCTATATTATTATAGTACATCTTCGCGACCTTATTTCTGCCACTAGTATATATGACCTGACGTTAAGAAGTTACGACGTCAATGCTGAATGAGTACGATAGGGAGCAAGCTGTGAAAATAAACTGTGAATTAACTTCTTTCCGGGATCTTACTCACTCACTTCACTCTGCAAGTCTTTGGCAAGAGTAACTGTGACACGAGAGTTCTTCCAAGAAAAATGTTTTGAGCATTTGTGGAATATTATCTATCTACTCCTGCCTGACTAATTACATTCCAACTGTAACTGCACACATGCACAACTCTATGGAATATAAAGACTTGCACACTACACAAAGATGAAATTAATTCTGCTTTTAAGTATCAAGTGTTCCAGGAAAATCTCTTGGAGAGCGATTCGTATGCAAGCAGCTTGGGCTTAGTGATTTGGGGCACAGAAATTAAGATAGCTAATCAAAAGCCATTCCTCGCTATCATTCCAGTCAACTTACTCCTTTCTTACTTTTCTTTAATTTGCCATGTACACAAAGCTCTCGCTTAAAATGTCACAAGCTTGTTTGTAATGGTTACTTTTTCATTCGTTTCCGTTTTGCGTGAATAAATTCATAATTTTATACCGATGTTTTAAAATACTTTAGCCCTACAGGAAACTCCTCGTCAGTTTTATTTGTGTAGATCATCATATGGATCATAAAATTCTGACACCTAGACAAAGGTCGAAGACTTTATACACAAGTATTGGGGTTATTTGCCCATTTTAATAATCTCGAATCTCGATTCTCGGAGCGTATTAAAATGCCATTTTATTTTCAGAGAATCAATTGATTCAATATGCTTGCCAAATACCCTTTTCAGCGTTGCGCGACTAACAAATTGTCACGTAGTTTCCTTTTATTATTCTAACATAAACATAAGTGAGTTGCTTTTAAGCGCTTTGCGCTTCCCTGAGTTTTGTATAGGACATTGTTACTCCTTTCTTTCGTGCAATTACAACATATGCTTTCGTGGTTGACAAAAATACCTACATCTGATAGCGCCGCGCCACCTACTCCGGAGTGATTCCTTTATGAAATATTTCCTTTTTGTCAGAATTGCAATTGCATTATATTGCATCTTTCTTGTTTTCTTGATCCTGTTTCTGATCAATATGTGAATAAGTCGAAAGAATTTACAAATCTGGGGGCAATGCCTACGCCCAGCTCCGCTTCTTGTGTGTTTAAGGTTTTAGATAAATCCACAAAGATCTATAATGACACAAAATAAGTATTGTGAACCGAAAACATGTCGAACCTCTGTCTTGAGAATAATGTGTAGGTAATTTAATTTTCTTTTCGCGAATACAGATATTCTCTACAGATGTGACCAACCGACCGTCATGCTTAACGCTGGGTCGCGTTATCTACTTACACTTTTTTGCAAAAAAAAATTCTACTATATACCTATTCTAAGCGATACAAGAATATCCGCAATCTGCACTGAAAAATTTCTTGTCCGCTCATGTTATTTTTATGGCCTATAGGACAGACTTCCACGTTGAATATATGAAAGTCAACCCACTTTCTTCTAAATATTAATGTTTCTTATAAAGGTATTATATTTATAGTATGCATAGTAGAAGACAGTAGGATATTTTGTTAACTTTATCTTCGGTCTGCCTTTTTTTACAGCAAAAATGTGTCTGAAAAATTAAATGTTGTTTTGCTACATTTTTTTGCACCGCTCGCCTAGAATTTCTATGTCAAGAACGACTAGGTTAAAATAAAAAAGGAAAAGTAATCAGTGAGCAGGTTGTCGTTTGACGAGTAAGTCGTCAGTTTATCACAAATAGAAAGAGGCGAGAAAAATAGATGTTTGTAGTTTTCGTTAGTTAGTGTAAACGCGGTACAAAACAGCCGGTGGTACTTATAAATAACTACATGCATAAACTTTACTTACAATTCGAACCAATTGTGAAAGTACGAAGAAAGTCCTTTGGTCTTAATTCTTAAAGACTAAGTTTATTGAGATTTAATTATAGTCAAATTTTGATAATTAAATTACCAGACAAGTTAATAGACATCACTAAAAATATTTTGCTGATGTAGAAACTCAAATGTCCTTTGATTTGATATTCAAGACCTGAGTGTGCGAAAGCCTTCTGCATGTTTCTATACTTTTCTTGCGTTGCCCCATTTTTATAAAGGCTAGCCTACCTTAAAACGCTTTGATTACCTACTTTGTTTGTACCTGGAGTTTTATCATGAAAAGAAATCGTTGGATTATCTGGGCTTCTAAACCAAATTAAAATCCAAGTTACTAAACAAATAGTTTTACAGATAGTAACTAAAAATATTATTGTTTACTGGTATTTTTCCACTGCTCTTTCTCTCTTATTGATTTCATCAACAGACTGACAATTGGTTTGTTTTTAGATACCTGCTTTTAATTTACTTAGTGCCGCTCTGTATTACCGTGACCAATTTACAATATTGTGTCAATTCCTTTCTTCTAATCAATATTACTATTTTCGAAGAACACCTGTGGTATTTTATGATTTGTGAGGAGACTTTTTCAACTCCTAACTTGTTTTTGGAATAAAATCATAGTTTTCTGTAAACAAATATTTAATCGTTAGACAGCAGCTTGTTGTTGAGAAATGTCGAAAAAATTAAATATTTTATTTTTATAACTACTTACATGCACGTATGTACATGCACATGTTCTAAAATGAAATTAGAGATTCCAAAAATCGGATTAAGTCACTCCATTTTTCTTATGTATTGCTCTTTGTATACACAACTATTGAAAGCACCGAAAGCAAAAATAAAAGAAAAGGGTAAAATAATTAGAAACTGTAATGAAAGCCTTGACTCACGTGGAACGAAACGCTTTATTTACTCGATGCGTAAGTGAACACGTTATCGAACACGCTGCTTCATTCGCTCCAATTTCTCCGATTTCTGAGAGATTAGCAAAGCGTTCCCAATCCAGTTGATCTGGTGGCAAGACAAGTGAGTCTTCCGATTGGAAATCACGTTCTGAGTACACTCCCAAGTCAATCTGTGATGTTTTTCCTTTTTGTTCGTTTTCGGGGGTATTCAAAGTTATATGTGATCAGTATTTGCAAAGTATGACCACTTTGAAAATATCACTCTGGTGGATAAATTAAGTAAACGTTTCATGCATTATGGAATACGAAGAACTCTTCCTCAGTCTCTAGTCCTATATTCTCTACACATGAATACAACTTGAGTAATCTGTGCCCACAATAATGTAGCCATCAATTTTGTATGTCGTCCATAGCCAACTTCAAAATATCATAATATTAAATGTGTATGGCTATACGATGATTAATTTTACATAACTATTCACTGATAAGTGGTCAGCCGAGGAAAACTTTGATGAGATGAGAGTACAGTTAATGTACTTGTACATTAATTTCAACTCAAGTTTGCTTAGAATTTAAGAAATTTTTATAAATGGATAGCTTCTAGCAAAGTATACAAAAATTGTTACTTTCTTCTTGACCCATCCGTTATCCGTGTCGGTTGTATAGCGTGTTAGTTATAAATTATCTTATTGCTCAAGGCAATTTCTACATATGGAAATGCAAAATGGCGGAAACCATAATATTTCAGATTTAATATTTCTACTTTCTAGCTGAAGATCATACTTATGGGGTCGTACTTTATACATACAAATAATTGACAAACTTGTAATTTAATATCATGACAAAGTGAAAAGGGGGCTGGGCTAAATTAAAATAACTGTCTTGTTTCACCATTAGCTGTACTAAGTTCAAAATTACAACACAGTACAAGAGAACAAAGTCGCGTAGTTTTCAGTCCACCAATCAGGAGTCTCGAAAATTTATAACGATATAAATGCCTATTGGTTAATGCATGATGCATTAATTGTGATTTACGTAGATTATATTGCGCAGAGTAAGGCAGGCCATGGTAGCGCTGATAATAAATTTTTTTGAGACGTCTGGTTATAGGTTAGGTAGGTTAGTTATTATGATGAAATCGGCGAGAAATGTTTTACTTCAACCCAAAACCCAAATAAAATCAGACTAGAGAATGGCGTCATTACCGTACCTGTGATAGGTCAATCAATTATTGCAATAGCAATCTGTCAGCTTTAACAATTCGTTTAGTCTTAAATTTGTCGAATATTAATCAGTCAAAGTGAGAGTAATAAAAGCATTTTATATTTTCTGGTTAACATCCGTTTATAAAATGCAGTGAAAATCATTCCTCGTCCAATGCCCGGTATTTAACTCATCTCTTCCTTATGCCACACACACACTCTACTCCACAGACATTAAGTCACTTAACCTTATTTATGATGAAACATGAACATACATAAATAGAAAACATGAATGCTCGTCTCGTAACGAGATGATAGTAATAAAATTGTTATGATAATAGGTGTACCCAGCCAGATTAGTTAAAGATTAGGTATTTAAAAGTTGAATAGTTGAATGTTTCATTAGCCAACTGCTAACTGACCTATCACCGGCGCCGAAGTTACTATCATTCATGCCATGTCACATTTTGGAAAGCATTTTAATAAGCGTTACTGGATGTATGACATTTGACATACACTATAAAAAATGTGACCGTAAAGGTAATATTGCAAACTTGTAATGACCGCATGCACATTGCATAAACTATTTTTCCTACATGATCATAACAAGTTAAAGATGTTAATGATGATTATAGTAAACACTTTAATTTAACTAAGCAAAGGAAAACTTAAATTTAAGCATACTTACTATTTTATTCAGTTTTATTTAGTTAGGTCAAAGGCTATTCTGTCCAATATATTTAATTTATTTTAGGAAATATGTGACCATGAAAGTAACAACATTACATGGAATTTTCCTCAGACCAATTTGTTGTGTCTCTTTATAATCGGGTTTGGGTTTGGTATAGCGTTGCACTTTGTTCATAGTTCAACATGTTGTGTAATTTGCTCGGGTTCGTTCGTTGGGTACATTTGGGATCGTAGAAAAGTTTCATTTTTGAATGCCATTGTCAGCTTTTTAATCTCTGCAGCTCGTCAACAGTTTTGTCAAAAGACTTTCACCCTTCCTGCAAGTGCATCCAAACCGTTACACATTCCGCTTTGTTACATGGAGGATCAATGAATCTTCAATCCTCGACGTAACCAAGTTTGTCCGAATCACTGGGACTCGAGACTTTACAGTTAGATATTTTGAAAAAAACGTAATGGCAATACCATTCCAGGAATTACAAAAGTGTTTTATAGCAGGTTTTGGATGCATTATTTACATTTCGAAACATTTTCCATGCAATGTAAAACTTTATGTGGCATGTGCAGAGCAAACCTAATGCCAAAAACATAATGTGATGGACATTTTTAAATAATGTAAATCTTAAATCCAATTTGACAACTCACGACAGGTCATGAGATACGAGAAGTACGATTGTGATGCTCACTTTATTTCAATTTAGTCTTTTGTATTTGAATGTGCATTTTAATTTGGTAAATTCGACTTAATGTGGAATAACATTTTCATGTTACAATGGACATTAATGTAAACTGCGGTATGCGGTAGACAGTGTTGTAGTGACCAATAGCAGAGAAAACGTGCCAGGACAAAAATTATCGCGTACGATAAAGTTGTTTACAAGAGTCCAAAACGCTTCATAACAAGCTTAAATTACGTAGTCTTAAACATCCTCAATTAAATTTTTTACTATCAACCATGGGTCACACGTGTGCACACATTGTGAAATTGAAACAATATAATTGTATAACGAATGTGGTCGATGCTGCTAATATGCTATTATTTAATGAAATTTTTCGCTGACAGATAACAAACTAATAAATAACTGCCGTCATATCATTCATTTCATTATCATCACACTTGTTAGCATTGCGTGGAGAAGATATTCAAGATTCAAGCAGAAAAATCTGTTATTACCGACTCCTCATACAATTAATTCACTAACTGAAATTTGTACCGTCATATCGGTAAAGTTGCTTAAGTATGGTATGCATGTATGTGCCTAAAGGTTTTTACGATATATGGTTTATACTACATACATTCGTAAAGTGTGTACATTTGAGTGATAAGAGAAGAATAATTTCGTGTCTCCCTCGATAAGACCAGTGACAATTCACTAAGGGATGATTCAGAAATCATGGCACGTTTTCAAAGACGCTATAAAATTGTTTGTCAATACAATACAATGCACTATGCACCCATCACTTTGAACTTTGAACGATACCTTTGGGAACCCCCAAATAACCACGTGTCGTTTTGGTTGATACCTGTGTAACACATGCTGTGTCTGAATTTGGGAATAGTCTCCGTTTTTGCAAAACAAACAATTTATTTTATATTGATTGATTTTAACTACGAAGTCTCTACTTAAACGAAAAAATAACAAAGCCAATACTATTTATACATATTGATTTGATACGCGATAAGGTGTTGAATGTTTTCAGCTGCATTGTTCTAAAACTTGATCAGATTAAAGGTAGTTTGAGCTGTGGTTCCGAAAGTCCACATTTTATGGACCACATAACTCGTTGAAAATCATAGATCGAAAGATTTCTATGTAATCGTGATTTGGCACTTTGTGAACTGACAGCTTTGGTGTGAATGAGAAAACCATTATATAAATGCTATATGTAAAAGTGTTTCCATCTAACAACGAACAAATTCTATAATATACCTATGTGTAATCAACTTACTATCCTAACTAAACAATTCACGTGGAGGAAAACGAAAAAACCACCCGAACATTAAGTGAACCTCTTATAGAGGGTGGTGAATCTATTCATAAACATAATCGCTATATAATTTTTATATGACAATATTGACAATATATTAGTATACCCAATTAGTATAGTGGCAGTAAAACTTTGCACCAATTTTTATATTAGTTTGTTATTTATTAAAAGTGATATTAAAAAGAATACAAATTCTAGAATATAAAAGTTCTTCTAAAAGTATACGTTAGCTTTCTAATGGATGATGAATATGATGATGCTGGGTTTCTTAGTTTTGGGATTTATCTTTTTGGAGTTTGGAGTGGAGGATGCATATTATGCATGCTCGTCACCACGTGATTCGATTCGATCATTCTCCGTGATCAACGTGAGAAGTGAGATACAACGTGACCTCTCCTAATAATGATGAGTTTTTTATATGCTGAAGATTTGGTTTATCTCTTCTGTTCTGATATATAAATGCGAATGCTTCTTTTTCCCGAGTTGTTTAATAAAATTAAAGATAAAGATCGAAGGTATTCATGTTGAAGCGTCTCTATTTTTATTTTAAGTAGTTGCAAGACTTTGCGTCGCAAAAAACTTGGAATTTGGTAGCAAGCGGGAGACCAAGCAATACCCACCATATTCAGTTATATTTCTCACGTTTAGAAAGCTTACTATAAGGTTGGATATAAATAATATGAATCTTCGTCGAATGCCTTTCAGTTTCGCCTACCTCACTATCAATTAAAGTGCGCAGCGCAGTTATGTTTATACTGACCTAGGCTAGAAAAGCATCATCGTCTCTGCTACCGAATTGTATGAAAAATTATTTTGTAAGACTACATATCACGAGCAGAATGTTATCTTGGTCAAATTGTTTTTATTGACTTGTCAAAGCGCATGATATCGCATCGTTTGTCTAGGTTGTAGGTCAACCAGACAAAACAAAACTATCCGTCTCTGGAAATTATAGTTTGGCTGGACTGTGATTGATCAAGGTCGCTGGCTTTGGCTATCAAAAGTTTTGCAAAACAGCAAATATCGCATTGAAGTGGGAGTCAATTTAGTAAACTTAAACCTTATATCTCATGGTGTCTCCAAGTCTCCATACCTTTGTATTTGCTGCATATTAGTAATGTACCAGTGCACAGCACATACTATCGCACTATACACTAAAAAGATTACAGAATTTGATGTCTGGTGCAAATAACTTTAAATTATCTAAGTACAATTTGACAGAAAACGGTTACACAAAAATGTGTACAGCATGGACGGAGGTTATGAAAAGGTTAAATCGTTAGGTGGGCACAAGTATAATTTTTATTACACAAGTTAAATCCTTCCATCATCGCCTATTTAATGCAAGGCAGTTGGCATATTTTGCTGGATCGCAACGGTTTATTTAATTGTAACGTCCTTATACAACTAAGTAATTGAACAAGAAGTTTTAATGCTTTTGTTTGCCACGTTCATTTCAAGTGTTCAACAAAAATATTCCTGCTTTCCATCACACCACTTTTTCCTGGAAACCCACTTAATTATTTATTTGCATTGCACTTTGAGCCTCATTTAAACAAGGATTGCGTATAGATAAAATGTAGATATGGTTAAATTATCAGCATCTATCACAATCAAAATGATTATCAATCACGAGTGAACCCTCGTGATAAAGTTTTATTTGGTTGTGTTAAACAAAAATTATACGTATCTATTTTAATTGTATAGAGCCCCTCTCCAGTTTAGCTGTTGCAGTTACAATTACATATGCATCCATGCACGACTAGACTCTAGGGTCTAGACTCCAGGTAAATATTTTGGCCTTATAAGTAGGTACTTATCTTTTAGCCATACAACTCATTTTATCGTCCTTACACAATGCCACACCCACACCTATTTACTATATATAATAGCTTGTTGGTTCTTAAGTGCGGACTTTTGACTTTAAGTGCGAAATAACTTATATAAAATGCTGTTCATAATCTACAAAACGATCAACTACGTTCTTTGAATTTTTTTCGCTTCTACAACATTTCCAAAGTTTTAAACTGCTCCATAACTTGACATCATGCTTCTTGACATTATGATATGATATTATGTTTGTATGCACTATTTATGACTATCTTGTCCTTCAGTTCGTTACCTTGTTTAAACAGGCCAACGATTGGTTTAAGTTTATACTAATATCCTCAGCAATCTCTATTTTACTTCATTTTCTCTCCTCCTCGTCCTCATACCCCATTAATTGCTCATAAATCCTTAGGTCTATTCTAATGAAAGCTTTCCATCTTAATTTTAGTTTGATGTCAGCCAGTCTCCAGCAATGCAATGCTGAGATGCTTGAAAGAATTATAAGTAACTCCTCGAGAGATACTTCCACAATGGTCAAATATTTCATTTTTGTACTAAAAATACATTACTGTACTAGTACTGTAATTTTTGAAAATTGTCAGTTTCGCATCGACATAAGAAAGTTACTGAATTATGCATTGTATGGTTTATAAATGAATATATAAAATAAAATTGATGGAGAAAATAAAAACATTTGACTTTTATTTGTAATTGAGCCAAAATCTAATTGAATACAGAAGCACGATATTTATGCATGCTTCCTACTCTTCTGGAAGGCTGCGACACACAAATCCATTTTCTTCTTACAATTACAATCTTTCTTCTGCTCTTGCTCGCATCCTTTCAACAAAGGCCTGACCCTTGCTCTTTCTATAACTCTCAAATGGATCGTTCATAGGATTTATTCCAACTCCTCTATACTGATCCTTCTTGTCACGAACTTCTCCTCCGGATATAGGTGCCTCAATACCTAAACAGAAACACAATTAATAAGGGTGTATTTATAAATGAAAGGGTGTATATTTTTGTTAAAGTAACGATCTAAAGTTACCCTGTTCATCTCTTCCCAGTCCACTACCACTCCAACCCATTTTCTTGAGTAACTGGTGGCCCTTGTTGGATTCGTCCAATTTTTTATCCAAGCCTAGGCCAGCGGTACTAAAATAAGTTAATACACAATTAAAACAAAGCAAACCTTAAAGTATAAGTATTTTCTTGCTGCAAGCCAGTTTCGCTTACACGAAGCTAGGTGGTGTTGGTGAACGTCTTCTGAGTGGTTCTGGGCTACGTGACCTGGACCTCGAACGTCTGCTGCTCCTCTTTCTTCTGGCTGGAGACCTGGATCTGGAGCGTCGTCTTCTTGGGGGCGTGGGAGATTTGCTACAATTTGACAATGAAATTTTCAGCTTCAGTTTGTACTTTGTAGCGTTAGCGTTTATATAATTTAAGATGACATGCTTAATTACCTCTGGTATCGCCTTCTTGGCGGTGAGCGAACTGTTGTAGGTGATAATTCTCGCCTAATCGGGGTAGGGGATCTACTTTTTTGTCGTTTTCCGTCTCGAATATCGTCATCCTTTTGTTTTCGAGCAAGATTTTTCGATTTGAAATATTCATATAATCCTAAACGTTCCCAACCCTCACTGGAGTAAAAGGCGAAACATTGTTTGATTAAAAATATAGTTCAAACATAAATTAGTGTTTTAATAAGTCACAGTTTTTAAATCACCTGTCTCGGGGACGTTCATGAGTAGCAGGAGCATAAAATGCCTCTACAGCTTGAAGAAGCCGCTCACTTGGAGGGCAAGGAGGAGGAAGTCTAATGGCTTTGGGGTCAATAGGCTTATAGTTATCATCTTCCAACTAAAAATAGTACCATAAAAATTTAAATTTGAGTGATTCTTGTGTAATTTCGAGAGTTGGTAGATGTATTGATGCGTTTTACCTTAACTAACGGAACCATTAAACCGGCAGGCAGTTCGTAATATTCTATTTTTGGAATTAAGTCTGCTTCTGGGGGAGGTGTCGGTGGCGCACCAAATCCCGGAGGTGGTTTACTTAAATCAAAGAGACCGGGCCCTGGAGGCATATCCATACCAGGTGGCCCGTGACCAATGGGAGGAGGAAATCCTTGACCTAGGGTGTTAGATATTCTATTTGCAAATTCTTCTTCGAAGGAGACATTATTGTTCGATTTATTTTAGTATTATTTTAACTTAACATACCCATGATGGGTCCTCCTGGGGGTCCCATTCCCGGAGGAGGAACATTAACATTACTTAGCCCAGGCATCATTCCATGAGGTCTTGCACCCATCTGCATCTGCTGCTGTTGCTGTTGAATCTGTATTTGTTGCTGTTGCAATTGTATTTGTTGTTGTTGTTGTTGCTGCTGTTGTTGTTGTTGTAATTGCATTTGTACTATACCCTGCTGGATCTGTTGTTCCAAGGCCTAGAAATTTTTAAAAATCATGATTATTTTTTCATTGTACACCCTCTTTGTAGACATACAACAGTTATTGAGAAATAACAAATGATGAAACAGTGAATTGGAGTAATAATGACCTTTATATTTTGATTAACATGTTGGCAAAAGAGTTGGTGTTGGGTTTGATAACCTTCGTATGTTTGGTTAATATTTGCTGCTATTTGAGTTACAATGCTTGCAAACCGCTGGAGTAACTCTGTTTGGTAGTCTTGCCACGTGCCATTAAAATTTCGCAACTTTTCAACTGCACCAGAGCTGACATAGCTCGATTTGGATTCCCATAACGTTAGAAGCTTGTCCAGTCTTTCAGTGTGCTCTTGGTTGTTCATTTCATTTACTTTAGCTTGGCAGAACATAGGAATAACCATACTTTCTAAAACCGCCTGTAGATCATCCGCTCCTTTTCTCATACTACAATGACAATTAAAATGTTACAAAGCAAACCAAAAATAATAATCTGAAATATCACGTGATTCATTGATTGCTGTAATATTTGACACAATGTAAAATCAGGCTTACCAATGATGAAGTACATCGTTAACTAAATAAATTATGTGCAGTCTCTTATTAAAAGTAGCTTCTGGATCGGTGGTTCTAAATCATACAAATCACGAAACAAAAATTACTTTCTGGCAATAAAAAATCACCAAAACCAAGTTACATAACTGATACTTTGCGAGTTGAACACACCTTCTCAGGAGGTACTGTGAAACAAGTTGATAATGACGTTGGGTTGGGGTATGGGTAAAAATCCACGCCTTGCCTGATGAAATGGCATCTTTCGTACAGCTTTCTACAATGGGTTGCAAGACCGCGTCAAATTCGTCCAAATTCACATTAAGATCGCTGGCAATTTGTTTTATTTCTGCATCTTGCATAATTCTAATCGATTCTTCTATTTGTTTTTGTTGTTGAGTGAGAAGGACTTGATGTTGGCCAGCGAGGTTTTGTTCACTCTGTCTTATTTGTTCTTCCATGGCTTGTTTCTGAGATTGTAAAGCCTCGACATTTATACTGGGACCTGAAGGGGTAGGCTGTGGAGGTGTCGTTGTAACAGCCGTTGGGGGCTGTGACTGTGGGGGAAAATTCTGGGGAAATGAAGCAGGAACGGGAACATTAACGTTTCTGTCAAAATTTCCTGGAGGGGGCTGAAAATTTCCACGTTGGTCAACATCAAAATTCGGACCAGGACCATTGCCAGCCAGAGGTGGACGTTGTTCAAATCCACCACCTGGTCCAAAGTTACCCGGTCCTCTCGGTCCATGAGGTTGGAACGGCATACGATTCAATGGCGGTCTATCAAAGTTTTGTATGCCTGGTCCCCCTTGTGGTCCTCCGTGTCTTTCGAAATTTACGGGAGGCCTTTGGTCAAAACCACCCCTTTCAAACCCCTGCATTGGCGGCGGACCTCTACCCTGATCGAACATCTGGGGGTGACCTGGAAATCTTGGTTGTTGATTCATCATTCCACCACCAGGATTTTGGAAGTTTGGCAGACCAAAGTTATTACCATGCGGGGGTCCCTGCTGCTGCTGTTCTCTGGAAGCTTTATGCTTCAGAATGGCTTGCTCAGTTGTAACGCGATACATGTAGTAGTTGTAAAATTCACCTCCAAATAAAAATGCAAATCTCGGATTATTTCTCTGCTTTTGTTTGGTCATAGCCTCGAATTCCTGTCCATTTCTTGCGACGAAGACGGCCAATTTTTCGATAATGTTTCGCAGTTCTTCATCTGAAAAACGAAAGACACAAATCTTATATAAACATAAATGTGCGGAAAAACAAATATCCACATTTCTTCCAAGTACACAGTAAACGTGTCAATACGACTTTGTTAACTAGATAATCACTACCACCTTCACTTTTAAAACTGAGTAAGTCTTGTCATGAAGAAAACGTGTAGGAAACTAAAAATAAATTCACAAAGCAAACGACAGCACCGGTAACTGTACTAACCTTGTGGTGGTGACGGAATATCCATACTGCTATTTTGTAACTTGTGTTAAAAACTGTTTTTCTTAAGCACAGCAAACGAAAAAAGGTCACATTCGTATGGCAGTTCTGGAATAACTTGGTTTGCCGTCACTGGTCGGGAGTTATTATTATTACGATGACGTACATAGCGTGACCTACAAAGTAAACCTTTAAATCCTCAAGTTCATTCTAGTGGAAGTTCCACTTCCCATTCCGTTCCGAGAGAAATCTCAATCTGTGAACTGAATTTCTCGGAGGAACGACTGAACCGATTATGCTTCTGCTTTCACATTTTTCTTGAAATATTCTAACCTCTATTGCTTTTTCCGTATAAACAACAACTTCCTGAGCCTTTTCTCCAAAAAATAGCTCACCTTTCTCTGCCTTCGGTTTTTTCTGTATTGGGTGAAAGTTTTGAGCTGGAAATGAAATTGGCTCACATCACGACATGGCAAAAAACGAAGCAGGAACTTTTCTCGGAGATTTTATAATGTTTTTGTTTGTTGTCTTTGCCACTACTACTGCCACTTGGAGTAGTGGAGGTGGACGGACTGCACCAAAACACGGCATAAGAATTCATTTCAGTAAAAACTTTTTTGGCACACACAGATGAGCCTGAGCCCTGAGCCGCTTCGCTTTCTTCAACTTATCGTTTATAGCTTACAGCAACTCTGCTGAGTCAAACGGAAGCCAGAGACAAGAGAGCTGCGAAATGTGGTGAATGCACCATCGGCCATCGAGTACTTTGCATAAAGTGAGACATAAGCACTGGTAAAGTAAAAAGAAAGTCCAAATAGGTACAAGGAGCAATCCAATGCAAATTTTGGTGATCTAGAAATCTAGAAAAAAAGACTATACAAATAGGCCTGTTTAGGTTACTGCTACTTTATGAAAGTGATGACGAAAAAGGCAAAAAATCAGTAATAAGTTGACAGAGCTTTCTTCCTCTCGAACTCGCTCGTAAGCTTTCGAGCTGGGTCGGCCAAGTCAAGTCAGTCTCGGTGTGAAGTTGCCCCTGAGTCTGAAGTGACTTTTGTTATACCGACGTGTATTTCTGTATTTCTTACGAAACGTAAGAAATTCGTTCATGGTTGTCTTTGATCTGACGACGAGCAAGCCAGATGTTTACTGCGGATATTCTCCTGTCGGTCGTATCGTGATCGTTGGTTGGTGGTGGAAGTTTTTTCTTTCGACTGTCGTGTGCAAACTTTCAGCAAATTGTGCGGATTGCGAAGAAGATCCTGCTGGAGAAAAGGCAAACCCGGATTAAATCGGCCTGGATCGGCCAACTTTTCTAGCTTTCTTCTCCGTCTTCCCCAAATGCCATTTTAAGGGCACGATAATTTTTTTTTGCCAGAGTCTCAGACTAGCAACATGGCTGGAAGGGTTTGTACTGCAATGGTTCTTACCTTTTTATAAAACAAATTATTATATTTAATTTCTTTATCGTTATTTACGTCTAAAGCACCTCTATAACGCTTCGCTTTGTCTTTTCATCCCTTTAGTATTTAATGGACACTTTAAAATTCAGTTTCACTTTAGTCGTTTCTCAAAAATAGCGTTCCAAGAAGACCTGTTTGTCCCGAGTGCGAAATTTGTAGAGTGCCACGCCCAATGTATTTTGTTTATAAAAAGTTGTCAAATTAATTGTAGTTATTTTTAGTTAGATTGATACATTTATTATTTCTGTGCACCTTGGGATATTTTCAAAGTAGGTTTGTAAATCCTTACGTCTTCAAATAACTTCGTGACCTTATTTGGGATTTGGATGACGGATTTTTGTCTGTCTGTTTCCATTATAGATTCGAACTCGAATTGTCAAATTATTGTATAAAGTCAGTCACGGTGAAAGATCAAGCTACATCAGATCTATTTTTTACTACATAATTAAAATTCAATTATAAAGATAGCAGCGTAGAAAATTAACTGTCGTTCCTAGTTCATTTTCATTTGCGATTTCAATGATTGATGTGATTTTTAAACGTAAAATAACTTTTACTCCATTTTCATCCAGGAGAAGCTTAATCTTAGGGGTGGTTCACTCAATGTTTGAAAGAAAAACATGAAATGAACTATTTAATTTCATTTCTTCCGCATTGCGTAAATGCGTAATTCGTCTCGTCCCTCGTAGCCTCTTTCTCTCTCGCTCTCTCTAGCCAACGGATAACGAATACAGTTTCAGTAATCTGTGCTAAGTGCTAATTGCTTCTTGTATATGCATTTTCAAATTTTTGTTCACTTGTTTGACGTTACAAATCCCAGAACTCACGTTTTCTTTACCTTCGACATGACTCATGTCACATGAGTCATTTTTAGTTTTTGACATTTTGTCATCACGTTACGTGACACGTATGACAATACAAATTATACGTGTCATATTTTTATAGTCGTTGTCATTTTTTATATAACATTTTTATCTTTTTTCTAACAAATTATCATTTAATTATAGTATGTAGTTGTTGTTTGGTTGAATTACTTTTATTGAAAACGTTTTTCATCTTCTCTGACCCACTTAATCATTAAGCATTTGTTTTAATTTTCAGCGACTTCAAGTGGTGCGTTGTCCATCCGACACGCTCTCACTCACCAATTGTGCTGTTGTCAGCCCTGCAGATTTTCCAGGAAGTGGGTAAGTTACTAACTCAAGCAAAGCAGCAATCAATTACTAAATAAAACATTTACTATATTTGTAAAGCCCATTTCCGTCAAGTACAACACGCAGCGAATTTAAATCAAGTAATGAAGCTAGACTGGCAAATGTTGGGAAAATCTATTTAAACCCTATTAGAGAAGGCATTATAATAGAAGGGAAGGGACTAAAACTTTTTTTCATTTTGTGATAGACCAAGCCCTATGTACCACTATAATTTATCTGATATTTGGTATTAGGCCAAGACTTGTTGATACACGTACTCGTATTTGATTAAATTAAAGTACGTAGGTATTACGTATTAGGTATATTGCTTCTGAAATAAAAATAAACAATTATTGGGGTGGGGGTTGAATGACCAACATGGTAGGATTCCAAAAGAATAAAATAGTATGTATACAGTAAGGTAGTTTCAATAGGTGCGATTCATTTATACGTATCGTATCGTATCGAAGCTACTATTATTGGTATTTTAAACATTTATATAATATATACGCCCGGAAATAGGCGAAGCAGCCTATTTATAAAATATAGTTCAAGGACGGTAACATTCTGTTTCATAGATATTCTTCGAAGATGAACACATATGGATACATCACCATAAACAGTAACCAAAAAACTTTTTGTCATTAAATGTAGTGATCCACGCCATCGTGTCCATATAAGGTTACGTCCGTCAGGAGCGGGCATAGATCGATGGTTCGTATTCACTGTTACTCAGAGTCCCGATGTCAAGCCAGGATGCATCGGGCTCAGTCTCACACAGCGGAAGTTTGCTACAGCTTCCATTGGGCAGGATATGGATATCTACCCATTTGATTTCGATCGAGCAACGCAATGCTGCTCCACACTTGTGTTGGAGGTTGACTTCTTGCAAAAGAAGCAGTGAGTTTTAATAACCCCATTAAATTTGACATTGATTAACATTTTGCCTCACCCGTTAATGTCGAATTCTCATATTAATGAATCCCTGTTGCTTATTGTTTTCAGATCAACGAATGAGCCCTATGACACGGATCTCATGGCGAAGGAGTTTGTCAACCAGTTTGCGGGACAGGCATTCCAAGCTGGAATGCCACTTGCCTTTAGTTTCCACGACAAGAAGTTACTCTCACTCGTGGTGAAGGAAGTTGAGTCTGCCGACATGACTCCACTAAAGGTTGGAGGTGAACCGAAAATCTCAAAGTCAGATTTAGGCTTGTTGCTGCCAGACTCCAAAATTACATTTGAGAAGGGCGATGGATCTACTGTGAACTTAAAAGGGAAATCTATGGGAAAAGTTACTCGACAAAGTATCATTAATCCAAGCTGGGACTTTCAGAAAATGGGTATCGGCGGTTTGGATAAAGAATTCAATGCTATATTCAGACGAGCATTCGCTTCTCGAGTGTTCCCACCTGAAGTTGTGGAACAGTTGGGATGTAAGCACGTCAAAGGAATTCTACTATTCGGCCCACCAGGAACAGGAAAAACATTGATGGCTCGGCAAATCGGGAAAATGCTCAACGCAAAAGACCCCAAAATTGTCAATGGGCCAGAGATTTTGGATAAATATGTGGGTCAATCCGAGGCAAACATTCGTTTACTGTTTGCTGAAGCGGAAGAGGAGGAGAAACGACTAGGGCCAAATTCAGGACTACACATTATCATTTTTGATGAGATCGACGCCATTTGCAAACAAAGAGGCACAGTTGGAGGCGGAACTGGAGTTCATGATACTGTTGTAAATCAGCTTCTCTCTAAAATCGATGGTGTGGAGCAACTTAACAACATATTGGTTATTGGCATGACCAATCGGCGTGACATGATTGATGAAGCTTTGTTACGTCCTGGACGTCTTGAGGTACGAAGTACAGCTCAATTTCTTTTTTTAAAAACATTTGCTCAATATTTAGTTAACTGAACCATAAACCTCATTACGTTTAGGTTCAAATGGAAATTAGCTTGCCTAATGAAGGGGGGAGACGAGAAATTTTAAAGATTCATACCGCTTTAATGAAGCAGTACGGGAAACTCAATGATGATGTTTCTTTAGAGGTAAAATGGCCACATTACTATGTATCTTCATTGCTTTGTTCGATATTGGAACAAGGCACACGGCACAAGGTTTAACTTTCTGTAACTGCAATTTCAGGAATTAGCTACACTAACGAAAAACTTCAGTGGAGCTGAATTGGAAGGATTGGTCAGAGCTGCACAGTCAACCGCTATGAATCGTCTTATTAAAGCATCGTCTAAAGTAATATATTTATACTATACGTTAAGGCCACAGACCTTAATAATGATAACAGGACTTGGAATTATTTGAAATAATAATCATTACTCTCTTTTCTGTGTAGGTTGAAGTCGATCCTCAAGCAATGGAAAAACTTAAAGTAACAAGATCTGATTTCCTTAATGCATTGGAGAACGACATTAAGCCAGCCTTTGGAACAGCAGGAGAACTATTGCAGATGATGCTAACACGTGGAATTATTAACTGGGGCTCTCCCGTGGCTCATGTGCTTGAGGACGGAATGCTCCATATCCAGCAGGTTCATGATGTTTCTCACTTACATTAATAAATGATAATAATGTTTCTCAAGGAGAGTTTCTAAATCGTTTCATTTCTAACTCAGGCACGAAATGCAGACAACGGTGGACTTGTTAGCGTACTGTTGGAAGGACCTCCTAATGCGGGGAAAACGGCTTTGGCTGCCCAACTTGCGAAAAATTCAGATTTCCCATTTGTTAAAATTTGCAGCCCGGAGGATATGGTTGGATTCTCAGAGTCTTCCAAATGCATGCAGATTCGAAAGGTAACACACTTTGGACAATCCAAAGAAATGACATTAAAACTTAACATTTTGATTAGCGGGGATTTATTTTTAAATATGTACATCATTATCATTTCCAATTTCAGGTGTTTGATGACGCATACAAATCGACCCTTAGTTGCATTCTTGTAGACAACATTGAGCGATTGTTGGACTATGGTCCTATTGGTCCCAGGTATTCGAATTTGACTTTGCAAGCTCTTCTTGTTCTTCTCAAGAAGCAGCCACCAAAAGGCCGAAAACTTCTTATTATCTGTACTTCTTCAAGAAAGTGAGTTTCTGCACACTTTACAAGATAATCTAAACCAAATCAGCCAAAATACAATTAACGGTTTCTTTTAACTATTAATGTTAACAGGCAAGTTTTGGAAGAAATGGAGATGTTGCACGCCTTCACAGCTGTGCTTCACGTACCAAATCTGAGCAAGCCGGAGCATTTGCTCTCCGTGTTGGAAGAATCCGATGTGTTTACCAAGCAAGAAGTTGCAACTATTGCGCGCAATATTGATGGAAGACGGTATGGCAAAACTTTAATAAGTTTTAAAATACGATGCCTCAGTGGTGACGGGAATAGTACCTCAAAACATATTAGGTCTAGCGATTTCTATATTCGTGTGATTGATGGAGGACCGCAAAAGTATGAAATATTGTGATTATGAGTTCTTAAGTTTGAAGTTTGGAGATGTTTATAAAGAAGTTACCGAAAGTTATACTTTATTGTACTTATGTACTTATGACCAATTTGATGCGGTGGACTTTGTTAAACAAAGTTTGTTTAATCAATTTATGACAAATTATTGTCGAATTATTCAATGAATGATAAGCGTCTTTTGAAAGTCGCACAGGTCCACGACGAACTCATAATCCCATATGAAATAATCCATTATCAGTCGCATTATTATAAAAATTCGGGACCCAAGATGTTTAACTTTGTGAATCCTATGACATGTCGTATTGTTTATGTCAACACTTTTTATTAGTAGGGGTAATAGCTAAAATGTAAAGTTGTTAACACATTGCTACTTTATCTGTTTGTTTTACAGAGTGTTCATTGGCATCAAGAAACTCCTTGGTCTCATTGACTTGCTTCGACAAACAGAGGGCGATTATCGAGTGGCGAAGTTTTTGTCGAAGTTAGAGGAGGAGGAGGCAATAGAAATACGCGGTTAGGTAAGTGAAATTTCAAACTGTAGAAACTGTTTCCATTAGACATAGAAAGGAAAGGTTCGATTGAATCAAAATGACGAAATAAACAATTAAAAAATTTGGTCCCCTCTCTCTGTTTTTTGAAAGTTAATTGATCCCCCCCAACCCGATTCCCCGCCTGGCTCTCCCATTCGACGGCAGACTGGAATTAGAGACTGGTACTGTTGGATTCGGCTGGGCGGTGCGGTTTGCGGCTGCCTTCACGTAAGGGGGACTAAACATTTATATTACCTAACCTATATATGTATCACTTTCTCATTTGAGTCCGCGTAATAAACTCCGAGTCATCTTCGGCTTCACGTCCTCAACTCAACAGGAAAATCTGACGATTGGAGGACAAAGTTAGCGGCTTAAAATGATTTTTTAACGTAGTTGGGAAATTAAACAAAGCTATTAATTTTTCTTGATTTACAGGATTGCTGGCCGCTAGTTGGTATATTTGTCGGAAGTGGGTTGGGGGGGTTGTTTGGTAAGCTTGCTACTTTTTCCTTCATTCAATATACCATTTACCTTTTACCTATTTAACACAGATAATGATGAGGTTTCTCAAGTTGAGATTCTCAACCTGTTTATTAATAGGGATGGCTGTCGGCGTGGCCGTTGGTCTAACACTAGGAATAATTGTTGGTAAGAAAAACATTATAAAAATCATACCACAAAAATAGTTTACAATTTTAATCTTTCTTTTTATTTTAGCAATTTTTACAATTGTTGTGTGTGACCAGCTCTAAAATGATTTAAAAAAATGGTGTTTTCAGGGCTAATTGTTGGACTCACATTCGGAATAATATTTGGATTTATTGCGGGTGAAGTGACCAACGGCAAGGCCGAAAACGGTCAACCGAAAAAGACTAAGCGAGAGAAGGAAGATGAGGAATGGCTTGCTTGGATAATGGCAGCACAAGCTTCACAAGCTGCTCAATCACAGCCCGGCCCTTAAATTGTGTACATATTATTTTAAGTTTTCATATTATTATTATTACTTCAGTATATTTTTACGCGATTATTGATTCTAAATTATTTAAAAGAGTAAGAATAGGCAAACGTATACAGTTTCGTTGCCTTTGCCTTGCATTCCAGTCAAATTACCTTTTAATGCATACTGCATTATCCCTTTAATTAATACGTCCCAAATTAACGTACCACATTCATTAACCACCATTATTCTTTCTCAGATGTGTGATATTAGTTGTAGTTACTGCTGTATGTAGATTCTGTACATTCAGTATTTATAAATGTTTTAATTATGGTGTATCATTATTGTTAATCATGGAATGATAAATCATTGTCCAAGGATTCCAGTTTGGTGGATCTAAGTCTATGTCTCTGTCCTTTGAATTTCGTATTATCAAAAACAAAGTCACGGCGGGTATATCATAATTAAACAGTGTCTCACCAAACCAGACGTATTTATGTCTGGTGTAATGTAAAACATCGTAAGCCATGGTAAATCATAAAAATCATGTTAAAACACGAAGTAAAACTTAAGAGCTACAAAGTCTAAGTCAACATTCCTCATGTACTTTCCAAAGCTGTGTAAATGAATTTTTGGGGAGTGGTGCGTGTATGATGTAAATAGTAATTACAGAATGGAACTACGATTAGTGAGTAACGAGATAACTGTAGATAATGAGTAAATCCCCACTAAAACATGAATAATATTTAGAAATGAAGAATCAGGTTATGACTTAAAATATGTAATAATGATTAATTGTAACGCTAATATAGAGAGGGAAAAAAATTAAAATACACGAACATACTATGCATTAATTATGCAATATTGTAGTAGCACGGGTTTCTTCTGGAAGCTGCCTACGTGCTATGTGGTCATATTTTGAATTAACAGACTCCACAAAATACCACTGTTTAACCTGGCCAGAGTAGCACTATACCTACTACTATCTTTAGAATCACAGAATCAATCAAAGCCTCCACAGTTATTTAGCCTCATACACATTTGTCACATCTACACGTTATTGTATAGTCGGTTCCAGTAATTCCTCTCCAAAAATCATGCACTGCACAAATGAACCTAACTAAACCATGCCATTAGTATAGGCAAATGGTTATGAATATGATTACCTAAAAAAAACCTAATAAGAGTTAGTTGAGATTTCCCCCACAACATCCCTGAGATTTTAACTCTCCGTAATCTAAAAAGTAGAGAACTTTTTGTGATTTTATTTCAACGATTCTGGTACACGATTCGAATAAGCTCTAATGGAGTCAATGTGTAAAAATTATTACTATCAGTATAGAATGACAATCTAAGATTTTACGGTTGATGAAGTGAAGCAGTTCTACTTGCACTATGTAAAATGAAGTGCCGATTCAAAGAAAAACGAAAAGAACTTAAAGAATGTTCATAATCATGACCTTTGAAATTGGAATCAGCAATAAGAAACTTTTGTATTACACATTACACCTTTGTGCAATGTGGAACAGCTTCGCAAAAACTGACGATTATCGGTGCTACAAGATGTACATAAAACACAATTCGAATTAAGAAGTGGTCACTTTAAAGCTTTTCCACTCGCGTTTGAAATTTTAATTCTATTAGCACAATTTAATGTAAAGTTTTATAATAGTAAGTAGACATATGCATGCATCAGGATGCTATGTTGCTGCATTTGTAAGATAAACAAGTTTATGCAAATTAATGAAACGCAATTACTGGTCGTTCACAACTTAATTCTGGTGTATTTTTATTTATTTTAATTGAATTGAATGCTGAAGTGGAAAAAGTATGTTTATTCCAGATTTATGTAATGCAGTTTAAATTAAAGGCTTTCTAATGGCCACACGTTTCTTCATTACATAAACTGCAATAATGTAGAATGAAAGTCTGATTTGTCCTTTATGTAAAAGTACACATACCTACTTCATAATTTATAAACTCTTCAGTGTTAAATTAATAATTTGATGGATTTTATGTGTTATTTATACTTTGAAATCATTTTGCATTTTATATTTTCCTCTCCTACGCAGACCTCGCCGATCATAAATTAAACCAGAAATACAGTAAATTGATTTGATTTAAAATTCTTTTTTGAGTCTCTAGAAAATTAAATGTAAGTTCACATTAACTTAATTAACTGAACACGTATTAAAAATACTATTGAAACTCATGAGAAAAAATATGTGTAGTGATATTGACTTTTGCGAATTAGTGAGTGCTTCTACATACACAAAATAAGCAATTCTACCAGCGAAGGCCTCAAGAAAGTTAATAACTGATAATGATGAAGGAAATGGAATAAATAAAAATATTGCAATTTAATGTTTAATCAAATCACTAATTATCAATACATAATATAAAATAAACGCAAAACTTAGAAATATCTTCTCTTAATTAACAAAATTAACACTACGTGTCCGTAATGTTTAGAGGGTCCGATTATGATCCAAAAATTAATTATAGTAGATTAAAGGTCACATTGAAAGTCATTAATAATACATACCTGATATTATACTGATACTGACATTATACGTAGAGAGGAAAAGGTTCGATTGAATCGAATTATTGTTGGCAATCAAAATGACGAAATAAACAATTGAAAAATTGGCTACTCCCGCCCTGTTTTGTATCGTTCTTCCGATCAACGAGTTTTGTTGATGCCTTCTTGAGAAATATGCACAAAATTAATTTATCTGCGTAATCAATTAACAACAATCATTAATCAATATTAGTTTATTGCTTGTAACTTGAAACGTATGAGTTATCTAACTGTTTTTCCTTCTTGCATGGCTAGAAGGAAAACGAAGTGAACATTAATTTAATTGAAGAAGCCAATTGAACCAACAAAAAACATCCCGATGAAAATAGCATAAATGAAGAAGTTTTTATTTTCGTTTTTACATCTATCTTAACCAAAACCAAACACAATGTTTGAATATCGTTCCTCTTTCTTATCTATTCCTTATAAAATTGGAAAAATGAAAGAAACATTGACACAATATTTCTGCAACGAAAACAATCTTTCAAAATGAGTCTTCCAAAGAATCGACGAGGTTATCCACTCTACATATTTGCTGTTTGTATTAAGGTGATATTGTCACCTTTTAGTAGTATCCTGCCTGCAATACATATTTAAAAGGTACCGAAATTAATTATTGATTAAAATTCACTGCGGATAATAAAGGCAACTACTTACAAAAACATGAATTCAGAATTATTAGAATTAAAATGAAAATTGAATAACCTACCAACTTGTTTACGGTTTCCGCTTTTCAATCCCACCTCCTCCGCTTCGTCCAAAACTAAATTCATATACTCATCGAAACCAATGATGATGCCTTCCATTCTTAACGTAACATTTTCGTATAGCCAGACCGATACTCTTGTTCGATTTTGGAGATACCTGAAGATAAGGTTCTGTAATAAATAGAAAATGAAATGCATTCCATTTCTAAATTAGAAATTGCATATCTAATAATATCCCAGTTAACGTTATAATTAATAACCACTACATTACGCTACTACATTTTGATCAGTATTTTCGACCAAATTAAAAATGAATCATTTAAATCACTTACAATGGGTTGTACCATAACCTTCTGGACTTTCTGCGGTGTCTGTTTATACGCCATGGTTCAAAATTTATTTTTTTACCGTCCCACAAAAGAATTAAGTTTAGGAAACACGTGAAAGCAGTTGAAGGCAACGATGCAATGGCTAACTAAAATTTTTAGTTAATTAATATTTGCCAAAACAAATTGCGTTGCGTTTTCCGTCACTGTTCTACCGATATGCCGATTTCTTGTATTTTGTAGCGTTTCTTAAACAAATGATTTTGCCGCGTAAGCAGATAAGCGATGATGGGGGTACACTGATATCAGTGATGTTTTCTTTGTCTCTCGCCCTCGCCTGTCTGCCTTGAAATGAAATCGACTGAATGTTGAAAAATCTCAAAAAGAAAGTGTTGTGTTACGAATTCGGAATTGCGCACGGATGTTTCGAATGTTGGAGTTTGCCAGCAGTTTTTTAATGATTCAAGAAGAAGACTTTTTTTTTAATTGATCGACGATATAATTTAATTTATTAATAATTATCTACACAGTAAATTCTTCACAATAAAAGAGGAATATACAGTTTTTAGTAATAACATAATATTTAATTTAATGATTAAATAGTTTTCTGAAACATTTGAAAAACCGTACCGTCACCTCTAATAAAACATTAAATTATCAGCCATTATACATCATACTCTGACTCTGAAGTAATTAAGTTTTTTTTATTTTACGTTTGGGAGATGTGTTAGAATCTTGTTGGTCTTGGTGCGTGTGTTAGTTAGTGGTTTTTGTGTAATCTTTAAGGATAATAGTCAAGATAATACTACACAATGTCACAAAGAACAAACTGGAAAATTGACACCGGGAATAAAAGGTACAGTGAAAGTATTTACATAAAAAACGACCCCTTTAAAAATTAAATAGTCAGTAGTAGATTTGTCTGATTCATTCACAACTTGCATTCAAAACGACAAGTTAGAATATAGTTACATGATTAAAGGCCAATGTAGCAAATAGTATTCAGATAAATGTATAGTATAACTTGTTCACATAGAATAAAGTAAAATAATCAACATAGAAAAACATAAAACATTATTACTATCCTATCACAAGTCACCTAACATAGAATTTGATATAATTTTTGTTTCGAATGTCATTTGTTTACTAAAAGTATGCAATTCGAATGCAATTTTTATCACGGCAGGTACCATATATGGTTTTGACATTTAATAATAATTATTAAAAAAGTTAAGCGCACGCTGGAACAGGGTCGACTTTAGCGTAAGACATATAGCAAGCCTTGGCATAACCAATGGATGCAGTACAAACAGCCTTTTGTTCGGTGTAACCAGACTTCTGGGATAGTTTTTCGCACACGCTTTTGAATGGAGTTGGGTCGACGACACCATAGCATGGCCTAAAAAAGTTCATATTGAATTGTTAGGATTTGAAAAATATTTTGACAAGAAGGGTTTGTGCATGATATTCTTTCAGTGATGTATGTGATTAAAATTCAATACCTTAAGGAAGACCGTCTGCTATCAAGGGCTGCTCCACATTTCTCCTCAGCAGTTTGAGTGGTATAAATCATGGTGCTGATAATCGTCGGCTCGTTGCATTGCTTGTCAAGTTTCCAACTGGAGGCGAATTGTTCAATCGAGGTCGCGATCTAAATTATAGAGTAATGTTAGGTATTACAACAAATTGTAACTTATAATAGTCCTTAATCAAATTTTAGTGCAATACAAGTAAATAGTGAAACATACCTCTCCATTTGGAGTGCGAAGGTCATCGAATTGTTCCAAGTTCATTGTTCCGAGCATACCAAGAACCTTTCCGTGGTAGTAGCCATCCACTTTAATAGCACACACATCTTCTGTGGCAGAGCATCCAACAATGGCACCCTTATTGCTTCGAACGATTATGTAGCTTCCGAGACGTTCGATGAGGAGAGTTCCAGCTTCTTTGGGATGGTCGATTTCAACCGTTTGTCCATTCACAACCACCTACACAGTTTTTGTGGAAGATTACATAATTTCAGACATAATCTCACTCAGACATACATTAATGAGCAGGGTAAATTAAAATAATCAATATTTTTACCGAGTGATCGGGCTTGAGAGCAACAGTATCTTGTCCGTCTGTGACAATAATGGATTTCTGTGACACATCTCCCTGTCTGTCATAATCCACCACGACAGTAAAGTTGCCATCATCGAAGTCTGACGCCAAAAGGTATTGGCAGTTACCCTCAAAGTCGAAGAATCTTCCATCGAATGTCTTGTAGTGCTTCGATCCAATCAGAAGACCATAGCCTGAGAAAAGTATAGTTATATACCTTTTATTTTTACATTATGTCAAGTGAATTGTGAAAAATACAGTTTAATATTTTTGCAAACAAACCCTTAAATGGAGGGAAGAGTTCATTGACAGCAGCGCCACTTCGAATTTGATTGATGAGCTCCCTCAGTCCGTAAGTGTATGAGGGCACCCTAAAAGTAATTTTGGGTTTGGAGGGGAACGTGAAAACCTTCGTGAATTCAGACAAGCTCTTCAGAGACACCGGTAATGGGATCTGTACACAATCATCATTATCAATTATCATTTTATTTTTATTGAAAAATGTGATTAGCCGTCACTGTGGTTCGAAAGTAGAACCTATTTATATATTTGAAAATGAGTTTTGCTCTGAATTTACCTGAGCTCTGAAAATACCCTTTTGAAGGTCAATGGTAAAAATGTCAGAAAACGCCTTCTTTACGGTTGCTTTCAGCTTCTCGTAAATATTGCGCAAGGCGGCTCCATCATCAATTGTAGCCTTGTTGGCTTTCTTTTGAATGTAGTCCACAAGAGCTTCAAAAAATTCCTGGAATTCTCGCTGAGGAACAGCATTCAGGACATAGCTCTTAATGGTTTCCAGTTGTTCCTTGGTGTCTTCAATAAATTCTTCCAATAAACCTTGCAATCTATTTCTAAGTTCTGCTACTAAAGTTTGAATCGTTCTGTTAGACAAAATGTGGTTGACCAATGATTTGAGACCAGAGTAAACGGTTGCCAATTTTTCGGACAATTTTTTAATAAGCTTAGATGTGCATTCAGCAATTCCTTCTGTGTGGTCAACAATCCAGTTCCAAGCATCGGCAAATGGAGGCAAAGAATCATACAACCTTTCAGCAGTTTCTGCTAAGACTTTGAAAACGACACGGGAGCCCTCAACAAAGGCATCTACACCTCTTTGGGCGATGGCACTGAGTTTCTCGATTAGTATTGGAAGTTTCTCCAACAAGGGGCCGTATTTATCGGGCAGCGATTTCAAAGACTCTCTCAGTGATCCAATGTATGCTCCAGCAATACGTTTTGCGGTTCTTACGAGTTCAAAAACTATACGGCTGAATTTATTGAAGAATGCAGAGGCAAGTGACAATTTTTGAACAACAATCTTTGTGTCATCATTGGCGTCAAGCTCTTGTTTGAGTTCAGTCAATTGGGTGCGGGCAGCGGTGGCAATAGCTTCCAAATTTGGAATGGCAGTACGAACGTTACCAACGACGTGTCTGACTTCTTGCTGGACTTCACCAATTGCGTGTGAAACTAATTCGCGCAGTTTGTCAGCATGCTTTTCGGTTCTTTGTTGCATTCGAGTCTAAGATTTTACATAAAGAGGACTTTGAAGATATTTAAATTTCTTAATCTTGCAGTGAGTTTTGATTTGATTATATGGTGTCTTACCAAAACAGTTTGGGCATTGTCCTTATTCCAGTCAGACTTGACGGCAAGGATGCGAGTTCCATTCAATGAAAAGCTCAAATCAGCAATTACGTGACGTCCATCGGCCAAGTGATCATAGACTCCGGCCGCCAATTCATCTTCACTTTTGAATCCTAAGAAACCTTCCACGTATTGTTCGGCAGCATACGAAGATGTTGTGATTTTCAATTGGAGGTTGCGTGGGCTAACAGTGTGGACAATAAGGCGCACAATACGAGTGTCTTCCATTCCAGGCAAGAAGGTCTCAGAACGCAACTCGCAGTTTGTAGCGTGATGTTCATATGAGTTAATAATTGAGAGCACCTTGGCATTTGGTCCATCGATCTAATTTTTTCAATAAAACAAAATCATTATTCTTCTTTTCTCCATCATATCTGGATGAAAAATTAGTAAAATGTAAAAGGTAAAGTAAAATGAATCCAGCAACAAACCTCAAAATTAACTCGCTGTTTGGTAACACCGAAGAGTACTTGAGCTGTCTTGATTTCTCTTTCTCTGTTCTCGTAGTTAATTACACACTTGTAGCTAAGCTCACGATTAACATACTTCAGTTCCTCCTTGACTCCGAAGTTGATGTGAAGTCCCTAGTTTAAAGTTAGAATAAACATGGTATTACACTAACCGAAAACTGTAAATCACACTGCTGAATGAATGAATTAGGAGCTAACCTTGGACACAACAGAGATAACGCTGTTGTAAACGCGGCCTTCGGAAACGTCTTGCTTTCCAATGCTGTAGGAAGCGACAATTTCATGACCTGCTTGAAGAACATCTACAAAGGTTTCCAGTTCCAAATAGGTGGACTCTCCACCACATGCATAACGGGATTTGATTTTCAGGTCCTAATAAGTTTAGTTTTTCAGTTATTTAAGTGTTAAACAATCAATTTTAAAAGCAGGGTTAGCAAAATGTATACGTTCATCAATAGGATTCAATTACCTTGTTAAGTTCGGGATGTTGGAACACAACTTCCAGGGTACGCCCGCTGCCACTATCGGTTGTCTTTACCAACTGGCCAATGTTGAATTGCAAACTGATCTTTCTGTCAGCCTTCTTAGTTTTGTCAATGTAGAAGGCAAGTTCTCCATTGTAACCTCCACTGCTTGGGCGCTCTCCAGATAAAACTAATGCAATGACACGAGCTGGAAGCAGAATTTCTGCGCCAACCTCCTTACCACCAGGGTTACAGTAAATTCTGTATCCAATCTGTTCAGCCTTCTCTTGACTTATAATGAGCTTGCCGACGTGTTCAAACAATTTTTCTGCTCGGTTAAATTTAGACTGAAAAACGATTCCATTAGTTTCTTTGGTGGCTCCACCTGCAACTTCTTCAGAAGTGATTCTCAATTCGTAGTCCAAATTTCCATTTTCTTCATGTGAATGCTTTAGTTGAACATTTCCAACTCGGCAATCGGATTCGCTGTTTTTGCAAAAATGAAGCTGAAGACGATTCTCTTTGTTGGAGCGTTTTGCCAATAACTTAAGCTTGGTTGGTTCCTTGTTATTGGTTATATCTAGTGCTGCCTTAATGCTGCGTCCTTCTTCGCCATTGTCACGTGCACGATCCAATTTGGTGTCGTCCAGACGGAATTTTCCATTAAAGTCAACTGGCTTGTTTCCAACGGCTTGTCCTTCTACCTTCAAGGTTCCTTCGTATGTTTTAGAGTAGTCGGAATCAGACCTTGCAGCGAACGTCATTCTAAAATGTCAAAAATGAACTCATATTAATTCCAACTTTCAGAATGTACTTGCTTATAGTTTATACTAATACCGTTAGATCTGTATCTTACTCAATGTCCAATTGTTTTTTGTTGTTGCCCTCAATTGAAATATCGAGACCGTGTTCTCCATTTTTGAGACTCTTAGAAACCCGGACGCTGAATTTATCAGCATTGAAGTATGGGCTGTCGAGTGAAAGCTCTCCTACCCAACTTCCACTCTCCTTGGTAAGACTTCCTTTGGTGCTGACGTATTTGTCCTCTCCTCCCCATTTTACTAAAGCTTCGACATTGTACTTGCCCGACTCTTCTTCTTTGAACACTAAGAGGAGTTTTCTGATCTCCTCACCAGTAGCGACCAAGACATCGAGTGACTTCCTCTGGGGAGTATTTTCGAACTTGTTTGTAATGCGAAGTTGGTTTTCGTCATCAACTATGACCAAAAGTTCGGTGTCGAGGATGCCGTCGGCACTCTTTTTATTCTCAACCCTCAGTTCGAAATTTTTATTGGCACCATTCATTGTTGTTTCTCCGTCAAGTGTTACAGCAAAATTTGGAAGTCCATGCTGAACGTCAAGGTTCAATTTAGAGATAGTGCCCCGTACATTTGTTTCCAAATGACCACGGAGATGACGCCTATCCAATTTACCGTCAGCAGTAATAGTGACAATCTGTTGGCCCTCGGAGACATACTTGTGTTCGTATTTTGCCTCGTTTTCTAAAACGCTCAAGGAATTAGAAACGGAATATGGGGAACCGCCATTCAAAGTGACAGAGGCGAGGTTGGAAAATTCAAAGTTTTTGTAAGAGTTGAACATGTATGCGCCTTGGAGTTCGCCTTCGACGGACTGGATCCTATCAATTGGAGTGGTAATCGAATATTTGATTCCTGCAGTCTTCTTTGGAGATTTGTAGTCATAGTCAATGGTTGCATCCAACGTGCTCTTTACTGGGCTAACGCTTTCTCCCTTCAGAGCAATTCGTCCACTCTTTAGGTCAGCCTTCAAGGAAAGTTCAAGTGGTTTGGGAATGGCAGACCCTGGTCAAAGTGAAAGGTAAGGGCTCATTGAAAAACTCTCTTCTCGTGAAATTTTACGGATTTTATATATTTATGTGTTTGTACGTTATGAAATATCATATATTTCATAATAATTTGCTTAAAAATTATGTAGTTATTTATTTGGATGAGTATAATTAAAACGTTTATATTTTCCTTTCAGTTACTTCCACAAAAAAAAAAGGATGAGGTGGGTAAGAAGGGAGCAGGCGCAGGATGTCGTGCGCATGGAAGAGGAAGGGGCGGAAGATGAAGAGGAAGTTAAAGATACAGCCACACCCCCCGCAAACCATCCTTTGCGCCATTTGGTAGGGAAGGGAGTTGCCGACAGGCAACGTGAGCGGGAGAACCCTTCGTGGAATGGGACTTTAATCACCCTCAAAACTGAAAAAAGGGAGAAGGACGAAACGATCGATAGTAAGTAATTAATATATTTGCACACCTAATCTTTATCAAATAATAATTACAATTTCTGAACATACTTTTTATTAACTAAAATGGAATTTTTTAAAATAGACACAGGGGTGGACCTCATGAAAAAGTATTTTCACGAGTTAGCGATTGCAGGTGAAGATGAAGAAGACGAGAGTTCCCAGCATTCATTCGGTCCCACTCCTCCTGACATAGTCTACATTCCGAATGTACCACTGACTGATGAGCAAAGGCGCCGGGCCATGTCCAAGATCAAACGGTATGGTGAAGATGGAATACGAATACCCGGAACTGAAATGAGAATCGCATCTGTAAAGGTGCAAGGGACTGACATTCTTGTGGTGAATATACCCCATGAAACCAAAACTAAAAACCGATTCGCCCTTTGCACGCATCCAGGTAATACGCTTACAAAAATATTCTCTACATAAATTATCATGTTGTTTTGTAATTATTTTATTTCCATTTTTAGGTTGCTTTCGCTATAAACTAACCAAGATGCAGCCGGATACGAAATGCTCGAAGCATAAAGCTTTATCCGCAATTGCAGTGATCAGTTGTACTGATAGGAATAATGCAGAGGAAGAAGTCTTGTCCCACATGATCCTTCCTTTCACCTACTCATCCGAAAGATCCAAGGAAGGGGAGTGGAGGAAGATAAGTGGAGGCAAGTACTGGCAACTCCTGAGTGACTATGCTGCAACAAGGGCCCAACCACCAGATTGGCATTATGAAGCGGAATTATTTGATGAGGAAGTGGAAGCTGCAGAGAGATACGCTGTTCTTCAGACCGTAACCATGTTTCGCAAGCTGCTACCTCGAGACACCAAGCGACCACTAAACTACTTGAATATTCACGTCGTGTTTGCGAAGGGGAGGAGGGCTGTGACCCTCCTTCTTCAAGAATTGACCCGCTTCAACATTGAGTTGAAGATTTCTGGAGTTCTAACTGACGATCAACGACAAGAAATCAAGGAAAGATCATTTCCCTTCGGGGCCCCGGCTCCACCGAACGCATCTGCCTACCAACTTTGCAATGATTCAACGGGGATCATCTACGTTTTGGCAAACTGCGAAATGCTTTATGGGGGGCAAGCAGTCGACCCATGTAGATTAACACAACACAAAGCCCAAAAAAGGGACCCTGTGTATGAGTATCAGCAGCAGACGACACCCTCACTCAAGGATTTTGACTCATTTGTCCTGTCTTCCTGCCCTAAGAACGAGTTGGAGAAGCACGAAAGTCGTCTTCACGTTGCTCTGTATTTAAGCTATTTATTCAAGCTCCGCAATTCGTTCAATCCGGAAAAGTACCGTTCCGCTACTCAACCCCACCGCGTCACTCATCCGTACCTTCTTAATAAGAAGACCAACTCCAGTTACTTCAGCCGAAGCGCATGGATTCAAATAAACAATTTCATGAAGATAAAATTTGGTGTTCAGTTATCTCTCGATTATTTTTGTTAGGATTTCTTGTAATGTCGAATATGTAACTCATATTGATCCAATCTGATTTGTCATCACTCTATATATATACTTAAGTAATTAGTTTTAAACAAAAACAAATCTGCAATAAAATGCTATCCCTTACCTTCAGCGTGCAAACGTGCAGCGTATGACCTGTGGTTTCCTGGCTTGGTTGAACTCAATTCTCCGTGAACCTTGATGTCCTTCTGATTTCTGTAATTGGCTTTAATATCTGCCTTCAGATCGAAAGTTCGGTCTTGCTCATTAATATTAGAGGCACGAACACCGAATTCAAGTTCGGAAGGTTGAACATCAGCAGGAGCAATGCGAATGTTAATGGTTCCACCACGTGATGTGGGTTGGTTTTCGAGGTTAATCTTTGAGCCCACGCTGTAGGTCTTTCCGGAGGGGGAAGTGTAGTCAAATTCGCCAGTACTTTCACCGTTAAGAATGTCTCGGCTCAGAGCACCTCTGACGTTGATTTTAGCAGTTTTTCCGATGACGGAGATGTCATTTCTTAATAAATATAATTTTTTTTAAAATTAAAAGTCCAAATGTTAAATAAATTAAAGATTCATATTCATTAAATCAAAATTTCATAAAAAGTCATACTTGGAATCCAGACTCAATTCAGAAAATGAAAGTGTGGTTGAGCTCTTTAAAGAAATTGCCCTTGAAGCATCGCGGTCAGCATCCCACTTCAAGTCTGCCTTAACGTCGTACACGTCGCCATTTCGGTGCACTGTGGATGTTCCAGCAATCCGTCTGCCTGACTTGACGAACAAAGCATCCAAAACCAGATCGCCATTTCCACCCGCGTAAGTATTGGTCAACTTAGCGTCAACATAATTGAGTACATGAGCCTTCATCTTGGTATTGTAAGAGGTTGGGTTTCCAGAAGACCGAATAATTTGATGGTTTGTTTGAAGGTCGACATAATTTTTGCCCTGGGCATCCAGTTTGAAATTGGCATCGTACCCATCAGATTTCGCTGAAACAGTTGACTTCAAGCTATTTTAGAGAACAAATATTCATTATTGCATTTTTAAATCAAAATCAAAGACTACACTGCAGTTACTTGTACAAAAAAAAACAAATGCAGATTATTACATGATAGGATTTTCCAACTGATCGGAAGTTACAGTGGTGGAAAGGTCTGACTTGAATTCACCCTTTGCATACTTCAAATATACGTCAGTATCAGCATCGTAGTAAAATCCAGGTTTAACAGAGATATGGCTCTTGTAGTGTCTCTTGTTATCATCGACCTTCGTGGCTACTTCTGAGATTTCGTATGTCTTTTCTCCAGCAACAACCTGAAGATAGACAAAAATAAAATATGTAAAATAAATGCTAACAGTTTTTTAAAACTACATACTTTGATGAAAGATTTTCTTACTTGTCCCAAAATTTTGTAATTTGACAAAAGTTCACCACTCGCAGCATAGTCAATCTTGGCTGTTATGTCATTAGCTTTCATTTCGACCTTGGCATGGCGCTCTTGTCCTGGAACACTCTTTGCCTCAGCTTCAGCATGGAAGTTAATACCATAGGACGGATATTTGACTAAGAGACATCAAAAGTAATATTGTGTGGTTAATACTCACGTTCTAGAATGTTTAAATATTTCATGTAATTGCCATTATTAAATATAATACCTGTGAAATCGCTCTCCACGTCAAAGTCTTTGATGGACACAATTTTGATTTCAGATTTTTGTGAAATTAGAATTCTGGGTTGATCAGAATCACCGCCGGTATATTTCAGAGAGTGGTTAATTTCGTTTGTTCCACGTTTCAAGGACCAGTCCAAGTCAAAGTTTAAGAATTCACGACGAGATGATCGAGTAGTCAGCTTCAACACGTTTTCTCGTGGGGCAGGAGATCCAACAGTTGCATCCAAAGTCAACGTATGCTGAGCTTCTTGGCCATATTTGGAGTCAAATTTAACATCAATGAGCTTTCCACTGCGTTTGTATGAGCCGTCAATAAGGACCTTTCCAGCAACTTCTGACGCAAACTCCAAATCTTTGTACTCAATTTCAACATTGTCGGCTTCGTTCTTGGTTATTACAATGGTTCCTATACGTTATCAATTTAGATTTAAATTCTTGTTTTACATTTGTCAGAATTGGGACTTTCGGATTCGATAATTACTGACCTTTAATATTGCCTTTAACTGAACGGAAACCTCCAGTTTTAATATCTATATTCATCTTTTGTCCGGGGACTCTTGTAATTTCACCCTCAAGAAGCTTCACTGGATTACCATGTGGTAACTGGTATTGCACAAGGGGAACAAGCCTGTACCCTGCACCTTCTGAGGTTTTCCTGATCTCAGCAATTCCGGTGTATGCATCTCCATTAACGTCCACTCTGACTTCCACTCCTTTCAATTCATCGGTAAAGGATCGCTTGTCTAGTTTAATAAATTGTCAGAAACAACTCTCATTGAATGTCCGAATTTTGAATGCTTTTACTTTGTATTGTATAATGTGTGCATGAGCCATTTCACTAACAGTTAACTTCCACGTTGCTCAAGGGTGACTCCACCTTCAATGTGTATTGAGGGGTTAAAGAGTATGGCCCAACTGCACGCGCATGTGCTGTAACTTTACGGTTAGTGGTAGAGCCAGGAGTATCAAATTCCAAATCTAGTCCGTATGTGTCTGATTCTGGAAATCAAAAGCAATATTATATGACGTAATGGGGACGTGGACAATTGTTTTGGCGAGATAAGTTCATAGGAGTTTTATGTCTACCTTTCACAGTTTCAACTTTTAGTAAGTAGCCTTGCATTGAAGCTTCCGTCTTCTCAATTGAAAGAGATGCCGCGCTTTGACCATTAAAGAAAAAGAACGGAGCAGCGGTGGAAACCTGAGGAATCCTCGCGTCGACACAGACCTTAAGTCCTAAGACTTTATCAAACATGGTAGTGCACTGATTTTCGATCAGCGTTCTATAATTGAATAAAAGCAAATTGACATTATATGTTTCTAATAAGCATTCTAATGACATCTATATAGAGTTATAATTGCTTTCAAACAACTTAAGATACGCACCTGGTCTCCATTTTTGGTTTCACTGGAGTTTTCTTTTCCAACTGATCCACCGATTGCTCCACCCAGTAAATATCACTGCGAAGGTCAAAAACTTGAATTCTTTCTTGGGGGATGTTGACGCGGAGCTCGAACTTGTTATTCTCTCTTACAACTCCAAGTTCTACTCCTGCAGCAGAATGAATTTTACCTTCTACTTGCAATCCAGATGTAAGGGGTCCATTTCCCAGAACCATTTTAGCTTTAATAACGGTTGCAGCACTTGGCATGACTTTAGCTTTCATGTCACCGTTGTTTCCGCGAAACAAAGCAGGAAGATCAAGATTGCCATTGATTTGAAGAGAGAGAACGCTGGTGCCCTCGGTAGTGACGGTCAGGGGAAGACCGAATGATGTTGGCACCACAATCTCATCATCCATAAAGATAAATGGTTCGGTAATATCAATGTTTTGTTCGTGTACTCCTTGGGCAAGTTTTTCCATCGCACGGACAATACGAGCGGTCAGTGGTTGATCATTGGTCAAGCCGTTGCTGGAGAAACTTTCGGCAATAATGGAAGTTCCAAGAATTCGAACATACAAATCGCCATTAGCGTTGTCTCCAGTTCTCTCGTGAATGTCCACTTCACTTCGAATAGCATCAATCTCATTTTGATGGACATCAACTGCAACGTCCCTCTTGAATCGATTGGAAATGCTGTTTTTCAACTTGCTCAACTTGTCAGCACTTTCTCTGACGATGTCTTCCAGAGTAATGGCACGAAGCTTGGATGTCGGTCCCATGATCCTTTCAAAAATATCTTCAAAGTCTTCGGCGCACAGCCCAAGCTATTGAAATCAATTTCAAGCATTTTTATTAAGAGATGCTATCTGCTATCCCAATTTTATGGAAATGAGCTACAGAACTTTCATGTACGCAAATAATTTTACCTCCATGAGATTGTAGGAGCGACCAAAAGCGTCAATGGTGAAGTTAGCATTGCTGCAACGGGGAATATACGAATCCTGAGAAAAGATAACATTCGATTCGAATGCAAGACCAGAGTTCATCATTGATGGGTCAAAAATGGAAAGTTCGTAATTTCTGGAAAACTTTCTAAAGTCGGAGGGAAATTCGCGAAGATTGATAAGCTTGAATACTTTCTTGAGCTCTTGCTTGGTTGGAGCAGAACTTTCCAACAAATTGCTGACGTGTGACACGACGAAAGATCCCACTACAATTTTACATAATAAATGAAAGAGAGTTTCGAAAATATAGTCAAATTTGTACCGTACCTTGCGAAAGTTAACGTTAAAATTATGTTTATATGCGTACCTTGATTGGATTCTTCATCATTGTCGATAACTGCTTGGATGACTGGAACGTCTTCTGGAGTCAAACACTTGCTCAAAGTTAGGTAGGCTTGAATTCTGACCTGGGACGATTCTTTGATATCTGAGAAAATTTTAGTGGCCTTCTTTTTCAAAGTATGTTCGCATGAATCACGACGAGCAGCATCTAGTGCTCTGACCTTCAGTCTTTGACTGGTATGAGAATCTTCAATCACAGTGGTAATAGCAGTGACCGCGGCAGGAGTGAGAGTGTCCAAATTTCCAAGAGCTTGCAATGCAACAATGACCTTCTCGACAGCCTCTTCTTCAGTTTCAACTTTTACGTGTTGTGCCAAAGCATTTACCAAGCCTTGGTATTTTTCGCAAGACCCACAATCCTCGTTGACCAGTTTACAATACTGATGAGCGTAGCCGGAGGCAGCAAGCAGGTACTCAGTGTTGACATTTGGATTTGAAACAAGGGCCTGGAGACTTGTTAAAGCCTCTGCTCCTGGGCTCTCAGCAAAGGCAGCGTGAGCGATGAAAAGATCTTTAGTGGTGTCCTCAACTTCTTCATCGGTTGCCAATACGTCAGCTAAAAAGGCGATACCACCGTCTCCAGCGGACATGGCCGAAACATCCAGTAAGAGTTTGTTCAGTTTTTTGCTAGCTGCTTGGCAAATTTTACCACTGGAAATTTCCTTGTGCAGACGACTTATGTCATCCTTGGAGGCATACCTAATTTCCTTGCGGAGTTGAAGCAACAGGCCAGGGACCTTGAGAGAGACGGTCCCAGACTCAATTTCAGCGCAGATCTTGCTTAAGAGAGCGTTAGAATTGGCAGCAGATGCCTTTTGTCGGTTAACTCCATCGATATCATCGAAGTCGAAAAGAAGACATGATTTTTGGTTGGTATCGGCACCCTTAACAAGATTTGATTGAACATCAGCTAAAGTCAGAGTGGACTTAATGTCAGTGCGCACTCCGGAAGATTGAATGACATCCATGGCATGCCCCTCGGTACATTCCGAACTTTGAATGACACCCTTTCCAAGTTCTTGGGTACAGGTAAGAGTGGATTGGAACAGTGGTATAGCGTGGTATTTCTATACATAAATGAAATGAAGGGCGAATATTAAAATCTGTAATTTCTCTTATTGTCGTCATCAAATTAAGATTTTCTTACTGATGGAGCTGTGAATGCAACACCATAGATGTGAGACATTCCACCATCTCTATGTGTGCAAGCTTGTAAATCTTTGGTTTTTATATGCTTATTTCCAGAATGTTCATGAATTGTTGGACATTTTCCATTGACATCAGTCTATAAATTATTACAAACATGAAAACGTAATGTTACCAAGTATTAATTGCAGCTGCCTAAAAATAACTTGTCTTATTTACTCATGAGTGATAATTTTATTGACATAATGAACATACCTCAATCGTCTCACTGTCTCCATTGAGAGCTCTATTTCCAAGCATGGAAACAATAGCTCTTTTAATATTCGCCGACCAACTGAAGAAAAAAAGAAGAAAAAAAAAGAAGAAGAAAATTATAGACCAAAGAAAAATTAATAAATAATAGCTAATTTAAATTTTAAATAATTAACCAAATGGAATAAATGAATGGAATGTAAAATTAAATTATAACAAAATAAAAAGCCAATCTACGAAATATCTGACGCCGTGAGGAAATTTGATATGTGATCTGATCTTTTATCTGGCTTATCGGCTGCTTATATCTACATATGCTCTAGATATTTTACGTAAGCTAGGCTGTAGGCATTAAATAATTTCAATTCCCGATTCTCGTATCCTCCAGATTATAAAGATACACTGAAGTAAAAATTCAATTCACATTGAATATCTTTGTTTTAGAATTACTTTTAATTCATAAGTGTTTCCTTCCTTAGTCATTTGTTTATTTGTTAATGCATTAGCAATTTATATATTTAAATTTTTTAAAAAAATGACAGAACCTGCCATAAGAGAAAATGTCAATAAAAAAAAGTACACGTGCACTTTAACCAATAGTGCGGGGGTTAAGTGTAACCTGCCCCCCTTCATTCATCGACAAAATTGGACTACACATTACAACAGTTGTCATACACAAAAACATTGTACAAGGTGCCCTCATCTGGATTCTTTTGTCGATAAGGCGGCACTCGACCTTCATAAAAAGGAACATCACTCAGGTCATTTGACTTGTACTAAACCCTGGTGTGGAAGGCACTTTGAAAATTTGGATAGGCAAAAGGATCACATAAAATCGTGTGTGATCCCTGATGACCCGATAATTTGCTCATTGTGTTCGTACCGCGTGGAACAAAAAACAATTGACGGTTACAGAAGCCATTTAAAAAGAACTCATAGGAAGACTGCGACTGAAGCAACGGGTAAGAAAAACTTGAAATATAATTATTTATTGTAAGTATAATGACAAATAACAAATTATATTGATATCCATTTGTTATTTGTCAAGTTATTTGCATGTTAAAAATAACATATTTTTTTATTATTTTCGATCAGGCATTATCAGGAAAGAACGACCGCAATCACTAATTTCTGACAAAATCTCAAAATCTTCTGAATCCGCGCAACATGAAATACCTTTCAAAAAAATAAAACTTCCTTGTGATTTGGAGCAGAGCCCGTACACGGTAAGTGCATAGCTAATTCTTGATCATGAATAATATGCATTCATATACAACATGCCTTTTCAATTTTGTGGATTAGATTGAGCCTGAGGAAGAATTTCAATCAACGGACAGACAGCTTTTGAAATACGGTCGAATGACGATTCTGTATTGTTACAAAACCAAAGGACCTCGCTTGGCGCACATGCTGTTGACTAAGGCAAATCTAAACCCTACACTTTCGCGGCCCGTCATTTCTCACACACTTGATCATGACATCCCAAAAGACTATCAGGCCTTGAATGCAGACTTTAAAGCTCCGAGTGATAAATCTGTAATCGAAAAAGGTCACATCATTTCTGCATTTTTTATGAGAGTCAGTGAAGAAACATGTGCAGCCATCAAGCTATTATCTACAGTATTACCCCAAATTAAAGAGTTCAACCATGGAACGTGGGACACGGCAGAAAGACATGTAACCTGGCTATTAAAAAATGAGTACGACATGATTGATTTGGTCGTCGGGGGTCTGTACTTAAAAGATATTGGAAAATGTGGTACAATTCCCCTTGCATCCCATTTCTTCGTGACTCTTATCTGTCACCTTCCAGACGGACAGATAGATCTGGAAATATTTGTAATCCCACATAAAGAGCACGACCCCGCTCTTGGTCTAACCCCTTTCTATAAGACGTACCAAGAACTTCTTAAACTCGACAGGGACAATTTCGTCCCATTATTTGATTTCGAGAATGTTCGGAATGAGAACGGCAAACCACCCACATAGACTTATCTCTACTGTACAGGAATATTTTATATTTTTATGTCATAAACAAACATACTTATCAATGTATTTTTATTTAAAAAAGACAATAAACTTTCGTCTTACCTGGGATCGTCATCACCAAGACAGACATCACTGATAACTCCATCGTTGTAGCCAAATCGAATAGATGACCCTTCAATGTCACTGACACTGCTTATCGCCTGTATAAGACCAAGAACAAGATGCCATGTCTCTTTGCTTAAACGGTCTCCTGCATTTCATGATTAAAAGCATTTTACTGTGGTATGTTCAATACCTGTCCACTAGTGCTGGTGATGGCGATATTCTGAATGGTCAGCACTAAGTCACAGGATGACTGTGCTGCGACAGCCGCTTGACCTTTAACCTTGATTCTGTTGGTTTCATCAGTAGAACCGACTAATTGCGTTACTACCTCTGTATCGAAATTGTAGATGTAGGTTTTGCCTTGCTCGTAATGCACTATCGAATGTCCTCCTGCAAGAGTTGAATTAATTGTGAAAAGCGTGTTTGTGATTACATCATTATGTTTTGCGGGGTTGTGTATCTGTCGAGACTTTAAAATATCTGCGAGACTATTGTGATAATGCTTTACGACTTGTGTAAAATAAATTAAATGCATTAGGAACCTACATAGTTTCAATTCTTCAAAAGAGTCAAGGCACTAGTAGATAATCATGACTTTATTCAAACCTTCGTCCCATTCCTTTTGGTCTTGACTTTAAAGGTTATAAAAATGACGCTAAACTTTTAACAAAGAAAGGCCATTATGCCACATACATGATATTGAGCAGTGAAGAAAATGTTAACTTGAGGTTAATAGTTGGTAAGTTATTTCAGACGATTTAAACTCTCTACACAATATTAGGCTTTTAATGTCAATGCCACTCTATCAGAAAGAAAATGCATAATCATTTAATCAATCAACAACGTTATGTGATTTTTGAATCATGAGACTGAGCGATAAATTTGTTGTCTAACGTTAAAGAAAGTTACTAAACCCGTTTCTCTCTCATGTTCGTCTTCCTTCTTCAACTGCAAAGAACTGTGACCAGGAGAAGCTACCTTGTTCGTTCGTGCTGAATAAACCTGTATCGATGCCCGGTCTTAGAATGTTTATTCGTCGATCCTTAAGTCAATACCACAAGACCAGAACAGTCACTGGTGTGATACGTTTCTCCTGTTTCTGATTCCCTGTTCTGATATTGCCCTAGACCGGCACCTTCGTTTGGCGTCATTTATTATTAATCTTGGTAATCTCATTTAAAAATAAAATTACGCTTCAAACTTCAAAGACCACGACATAACTTCAAATGTGAAAAGATATTTCAGGCCGTTTTATCAACTCTGACTGTCAGTCAGAGAAATAACTTACAATTTATGTCAGTATTTATACTCGTGTAGCCTGCTTACAAAAAGAAATTTACTGTTTCCTGACCTCAAACAAAATTCCACCAGATACTAAGTTGTGCTGTTGGAAAATGACCCAGCATAATAAGTTTCTCATGATTTCTCGGAAAAGGTTTAGGTTAACTAGGGTGGTTCAGTCGTGAAACATGAAAAATTGATTGATATTATCATTTTAGCTGAAGCGATTGCCACTCATAGGTCAGTGACATGTGTCTCTGGGTGAAAAGACATGCGATTAAGAATAAGGCTGGAAAGATTTTGGCCTCGTCTCTTTGTTACATGCAAAATTGGAAATCATGTAGCCAAATGGCATCGATTCGGAGGAAAATTTTTAGAGTATAATAAAATGCCTGTTTTTAGCTAGATATAACTGCATCACCATTTCAATAAAACGTTTTACATTGATACTTGGCACCGTATTGTAAACAATTTAAATTCAAGGAAATGCATTGTAAATTGTAACTTGTGGATCTGCCATTCAGTATTCATCAAAGATGCATCCAGTTTAAAGCGAAATAATTACAAGGTTTCAATAAAGAACATATTTGTTTCAGATTTCCATATAATTACTTGACAATTGTAACACCCTCTTAATTCTTATCTGGTTGTACCTACCAGAGCTGTAAAGGTCTTTTCCGTGTTTAAAAAACAATCTTTAAGTGATGATTCAATTGCATTTGGACTTTGATTCCTTATATAATTATAACCAACTCCACAGTCCCTAATTACCTTGCGTTTTGACACCCCCATGACTCATAATACAAACTTCACTTACTCAATCCAACTAAAACTGATCAATCAACCATATATAGGTACCTAATTATCCGTACGTTACCAGAAATTGGTCAGTTTTATTATCAAGGACGACACATCTTAGTTATTTTTCTGAATAGGCAGAGATAGTCATGTCACTGCTAATTGATAATGTGGCGTTCTTCATGGTTTAGTTAGTACATATATATGAAATATTTGTACAGTAAGAAAAACCCCAAAGTGTGTTTTCTTTATATGTATGCATATTATTCTTGCGCTAACCATTTGTCCCAGTCTCATTTAATTTTAAAATAATATGTGCTTCAATAGCTTAGCTTAACTGAGTATTGTTTTACAAGTAAAAGTTAAATGAAGAATCAGAATGGTAAAAATTAGCATTCATTGTGGAATGAACATAACGTAACCATAAACTATAGAGTATTGAAATAGCTGATGCTTAAATAAATACGTTACTTACTTTCACTGCATTGTGGAACACAGGTTTGTTGAGGAGTAGGAGCTGTAAAGTGGTAAAAATAGATGGGTTTTTGCCAAGATTACATTTCGGAAATAAATTATTGTATCAATTCATGATTGCCAATAAGCTATTTAATTGAAGTAGCATTCTTAACCCCAAACTTGTCACTCCACTGTAACACGTTTCTTACCTGAATAAATTAAGGGGCAAACTGCAAACGCTACGAAAGCGTATGCAACGGCTGCCATTCTTCTGGAAGCCATGTTGGGTGCCTCCAGAAAACTAGCTTCACTTTAATCACTTTCCCGAATTCTATCCTGTCAACAAAAATATAAGAAACCACAATTAAACTAAACTGATTACTTCATCACATTTGTTCACTTTTTGTTTTCCCTAACTGTACTGGATTTAAGTCTGTATGGTTTATTTAATTAAACTATACTATACCTGGACACACACGGCGGTCCAGTACTAAACTATATAATTTTATGTAGGGATCAGTGGAGATTGGAGAAGACCATGATTTTCTCATCTGTCTTCACCGACGACAAGACCTGACTGAGAAATTCAGTTCAAGATTGACTGGAGTTTTATACTAAGCAATGGAAAAAGTCGATCAAACTAGCTCGGTTCAATCAAGATGTCAAACGACAGTAATAACTTTTATCCAAACACATACGTGATTGGAACGTAATATGAAATGGATTTATTTTGTTCATAACTATCATAACACTGCGTCATTCAGGGGAGTTGTAATTATATCCATCCACAGAAGTACATAATCACAACAACTATATGCCTATTTACACGAGGAGGTAAGTGTCAAGTTCAAATTTCCTTTGCAAACAACCTCCCATAATTTATACCTACCTTAAAACGATTATGTGTCTTTTCATGCGAACTTTTGAACTCATTCATAAACCGCTTTTAACTTATGTTACTTTGTGTGCGTCAATAAGCGTGTCGAAGATTGGCTTTAATGAATTGTGAGCTTGAAACTTTTGCACGTTCTACTTAATTTATCACGTTAAAGGAAACTTTATGAAAATGAATTCACATGCTATCCAAACCAGGATAATTTTATGTAAAATTTCACAATATCTGAATAAATGAAAGGAAGGGTGTTTACATGCAGTCTAGCAAGGTTTTATCAATCACTTACCACAAGACATTAGAGTAGGACAGGAGAAAGTGATTGTGTTAGGGGTGACAGCAAAAACTGGACAAGGAAACTGTTGGTCAATATATTAATATATTCAAAATAAATCATAATTATTGTTACTCGTGTGACGCACTTTAAATTTTAAAATTGTCAGAGACCAAAGACCATCTAGTTGAAAACTAGCACTGCCATAGGTTCATAATTTCTTCAACTATATCAGAAGGTAACTTTGGCAGTGGAAAGAATCCATAGTGTCAAAATCTCTACAGACTTTCTTAGTGATAACCGCCAACCGCTGTTGTGTTATTGAAAAATCATTAAAATACGGAGGTGACAGGAAAACATCCTCTTGTTACTGATAAATTATGTCATTAAATAAAATACTTCCCTGAAAAGAATGATGTCAGTGCTCTATTGAATAAAACCAGCCTAAAGTATAAAACATTAAAGTGCTGAATGAGTGTAGTTTTCCAGAGGCGATAACTGAATGGTACACGGTACATGCAGACTAAAAGACTTTCCACTGATTTCATCTGGATTTCCCATTTTCTATAACACTGATTGGCAGTGAAAGATTGACTATATCTTTTGTTGACAACCAAGTTGAAATGTGTTTTTAACAATTTTGGAATGGGCAATACTTCAGTAAGTGAGAAGCAGTTTGTTTGGTGATTAATAATCAAACCTGAGATACTTACCTGGGATAAGGAAAATGCGTCAGCCGCCGGTAAAACACCACTGCAATTAGTCTGTGTCTACTGCGCTATCACATTAAAAGCGACAACTTCAGGCGTACAATTCTTCTAAAATCCAGCAAAACACAATCGAGATCAGAATAAGAATAAGCTTAATTGTTTTTCTTAGCACTAGTGAAGGTACGGGGGTAATTAAAGCCCCATTTTCACTGACACTCCTAAATAACGTTCACAAGGTACACCCACAATGACGGAAATAATCGCAGAGGAGTGCGAGGGACTAGATGTGAAAAGTCCTTAATTATTCTTTTGTCATTTCACGAGCCACTTAAAACTGTGGAGCCGTGATCTCGATTGCATATACCTTGCACAACTTGTTTAGAGAATTGAAGAACTAAACAAGAGTTTCTGCAACTGCAACCTTCCTGATTCAAAGAAGTCAGAAGTCCTGTAAAACATGAATCGACCTTCTTTTATGTTTATTATATCAGACAGATTTTCAAGTAAGCAGTACGCATTTCGCTTCACCAGGTTTTACTTTGATTAAAAGCGTCAACTCAATTCAATTCAGTTAATGCGCGAACAGAAGAAAGATGGAAAACTAAGATTTTCTTGGTAGGGTAAACAATACTACTTTAAAAAGCAATCCTTAGTTGAGACATCAGATCAGTTTACTACAAAAAGACACTGAACCTGAAAACTCACGCGAAAAGTGGTAAGTAGCTAAGTAAACATTTTAGTCAGTTACTCAAAGTTCATGGATTTAGTTAGAGTATTATGCTTGCTGAACAAAGAAATATGAGGAAGGCTGAATACGATCGAAGAGAGAATTTGCCATCCTTGGATTTGTTAAATTACGAAAGAGCAAAATTATAGACCGGTCAATTATTCGTCTGTCAGCATTACCACTGCTGGGGAAAACTAGTTTGCGTTGAATGTATGCACGAATGCAAATGTAATAAAGTGAGTCAGAGGATTGCATCGTTAAGAAATAATGTGCCAAATTTTTGTTATTACATTATATTGATATGAAGTATTATTTTCAGTGATTTCATTAGATAAAGACAAAGGGTAAAAGCTTAATAGTGCTAGGAATTGATAAATCGATTGCATAAATCAATTTCAAACCACAGAAAGAAATTCGGAATTCCTATTGACTCTATAATTAATAGAAAGTTGATTGTCGAATGTATGCAATGAATGCAACAATCTTTAATTATATTTTTTGCAGGAGCTGAAGTAACTTGCTGTCCGGTTTATCCCTGAGTTTTAGCCGATTTAAAAGAAAGTGTTTCTAGGTGTGTATGTAGTTCATTTTGTACACAACTCATTAAGGCAATTTGTTACCATTTTAATCAAATTGTATATAGCGTAAAAGCCCTTAAAGAAATATATAAAGATAATGTATGATTAATGAAATGAGTACTATCGCCCGGCGAAGTAGTAGATAGTCGCTCGTATTCTCTTACTATATGTATATATTAACTTTTGATGAAATGAAATGGGAATGAAAACCAGCAAGTTCACCATAAAGTATTATTTAAGATGATTTAATATAGTTATACATGTTAACTCTATTTTGATCAACCCAGAAATTGTTTTAAATATCGGTTCTGTTCAACCTTTTTAAATGTCACTTAAAATCAAGTAGCACTATGTACCATCAAAAAATAATAACGGAACCTGTTTATGTCCCATTACCCAGTTGCCAATGCGTAATTGTTCAATCCAAGGATAAAGTTAACTGGTTTAAACACACTGCAGAACCAGTTAAAGATACCAACATTTCATTTGCACCTAAAATAAATTATTACTTTCTCAAAGAATCTTATTCTGGTATGGTACCATCATGACGCATGACGTACCGTTTTTTATTTAATCTGCATGCAATTCCCGATTCTTATACTAAAATAGTAGTTAGAGTATTATTAATTACAAGGCATAATAGGAAGACATGAATAAACTAAAGCATGTAACATTTATATCATTTACCTTTACTCACATAACGGGAAACAAAGGCACCTCTGCCTCTATGATAGAGGCTCTATCTGCCTGTGCTCAAACTTTCCTTCAACAAAAACACTGTTGATCGGCGAGCCAGGCGTGGACTATGAACTTCAAAATTACCTAATTACAACATTTTGTAGCGTCTTTTGTTTCACTAAGCTTCCACGTTTCATATCATAACCTTATACGACTACAATGTACAAAGACTTATACGATAAACATGTTATTCTGCTCTAGTTTTTAAATTATCGAACTTTCTAATAGCAATACATGTTTATTTCGTTAAAGTCATACTGGTACTCCTCATGTCTTATCCAATGCAATAACTATTTCTCGTTGAATTTAGAACGAACCGGAAAATAACAAGCCTAGTGCACAAGGGACAACCGTAATCTGTCAGCCAAAATTTTATAATCGATTTTGTATATTACATTATGCATATCCCCAACCTTTGATGTCAGATCAAGTATAACACGACAATGTAATTATCATGTATTCCTTTGTTTGTTTGCTACTTTTCTTTCTTCTGACATACCAAGAATCAACTCTTTGAATGTTTTTAAAAATAAAATAAATTCACTTCTCAATCCTGCTTGGCAGGTTTACGTCACCTCCTTATATTGACATTTTTATGTTTGTCATTCAAATACCCGCTAGACTTACTAAATTAGGACAGTAGGAATATAGGGAAAGAGTGACGTTTTTTAATGCGTTGCACGGTGGAATTTCGTAACTCTGACTGAGCATGAGACATTTTCAATAAGTTAACTGCACACCTTTTATAATTTGGAACATAATGCATACGAAGCTATTAAAGTTTAAAAGTTGCGTCAGACAACAATTTTAAAGTCGGTTGTTGAGTCTGAACTGATAAAGTGATAAAACTACATATAACTTCTACAAGCCTACTTTTTTGCAAATTGTAATTTAAAATACCCATAGAGGGATCTGAATTCAAGTCATTACTGAAATAACTCACACTGATTTGAGTTGGTTAAATTCAATATAAAAATGGGTGCAGGTGACAGTAAATAAACCAGAATAAAGCGAGACACATAAGATAGGGCCCAAACCTTGACGTTGAACTTGAAATGACTATCACTTGCCTATTCTCTTTATGCACATTTGGACAATTTTTACCACAAGGATTTGCCTTGTACTTATATTGAGTTGCAATATGGCAATATGTATATTAAACATAACAATTTCAAACTTCGTTGTATCATCGTTTGGGGATTACTCACATTTTTAAGTCTAAAAAAGTTCAAATGTCAGGGAATATAAGACAGGTCAAGTGTCAGCGTTCATAAAACGATAACCTGAGCAAGATGAGACTTCGATATTGACTTATTTATATTTAATATATATTTTTATTTAAAACTTTTAAAGCGGCAAAACTGCATATTTAGGAAAGATCGGATATATGAAATCAATGTAGATAATTAAAATTATTCATCCATCCATTCTTACCTATAAACCTAAAAACTAAAGGTTATAAACGACACTTCATCGTTATTTCGTGAATAGTATCAGCAAAATTACTCAAATTAAGCTAGCCCAGTTGCGAATGAGTCATATTCTTAATATAGAAGGTTTTTAAGAATTATACATTAAATGAGTCTGCAAATATGTAGGAGTTAGGAGGACGTGGACGTACGAATTCAAAGGTATGCGCACCTATACATTATTAGGTGAAAATAAAATGATTGACTTTGACACGAGCTTCCCAATGACCAATAAAACTCAAGCGCACAACATGTGAAACAACGGTCAGAGGGTTCATGGAAAAAGAATTTAACTTTGGCTTTAATAAATCAATTCAACAGGACGATTGAAACGTAGTTTATAGTTTGTTTTATTATGATGATAATCTAATATCGTTAGCGTTGTGTAAAGATACAAATATAGATGACTTAAACTTTTAAGGAACGATCAGTCATCATCATATTTAATTAATTAGTACTTCATAAAGTATACTTTTAAGATTCAAGTGTCATACACCTTCTCCGTCTGTAACCTAATCTTTAGATTACGCAACATAACTTTTAATGTGTTTTTAATCGGATAAAATCAGATAAGGCAGACAGAGAAATGATTTATTTAAATTTTAACCGCATGACTGATAAGTATGAAACTGAAAAAAAACCAACTTGCAATTTCATGGAAAAAGTTAATTGAATTCTTGAAAAATGATTTTTTTCTGTACACAATTAGATCATCAAGAATTAATCATAATATATGCATGTTATTCATTTTACCACGGAATAAAAACGTGCGAAAACAGTTCAAAGGTCGAACTCATCCCATCTAGTTCCAGATAGAATACAGAATTTATCTGTAGATTTGACGATTGGTTTAGTCAGATTAATATTTAATATTTTCATAATTTAAATACAACAAAACTAAAGGAGATATTTAAGTATGTTGGGTTCTGTAATTTTAGTCGGTCGGGGAAAGTGATACACTTTTTAAACCAAAGCTGACTGGTTTTTTAACCTGTCTTATTATAAAAATGCAATATTGACATTGATTTTTATTGCCTAATTCATTCAAGGCGATAGATCTGTAAGTGTTAGTGATTTTGATAAAATAAAAAAGAAAGTAAAAATTGAATTTTACATACCTATTATATTATAATCCGGTATTGAATGCAAATTGAACTTTCCTGAAAAAAGTTGGCATTGACTTCTTATTCTTTGATTACAAATTTTGGATAAACTAAACTGGATCGGATTGAAGCAATTAAGACAACCTACTAAACGCTGAAGAATTGATTATTCGTGCACTTGTTTTTGTAGTCATTCTTTTATCAATCAATTTTCCCAAATACTGAAATCTAATATTGGATATTTTTATAAATACAAGAACATTATATCACCTCTGATGCCAATAACTCCTTTCAAACAGTTTTTTATTTCCAGAAGGTTCACATAAAACTTTCTTATAGATTAAACGTACATTAAAAGGAAAAATCTTCAAAACTTGATAATTCCTAGAGGTTACTTTTTCTCTTTAATTGTCTGTTCTTTGCAGTTTTCGTGTATACACGAAAGAATTTCATTTTTTAAGTAAATATATATTCTTTACTAAATTAATACTTATACCATATAGTATAGGTTTGCTAATATTTTGAACAATCAATATAAAAAAACTCCTCAGAGTTGAATACTTTTTTTGCGTCCTACTACTCTAGTCATACCCACAGTTTACGTTCCAAAATGTTTTTTTTTGCCAGTACCAGGTATTCGAGTGATAAATCTTACTACGTACATTAGGTAGGTATGAATGACTCTAAAAGACAACCTTTTTTTGTGATTGTTTGACATATATATCATCTCGTTAATAACGAGTATTTAAGAAAGAGGCTACATAAATTATGAATGCAATTATGTAGTTTTAATAGATATATTAACAATTTAAGTCATAAGAATGAGTAAATCATTTTTCTGTTAGAAACAGAATCATTATTAGGTGATTCGTGATTTAAATTAGCGAAACAGAAACAACAATCTCTCCCAACGGGTTCCAAGAGAATGCAGCTGAATATTGGCACATTGGCACAATTCGCATTCACTACTCATGTTTGAAATACTCCTCAAGGTTATATGACGTACTATGAGTTTGAGTTCATTAACTTCTGAATGATTACGTATTAATTGTCGACGGGAAGCCGGTGCCATTGCCATTGCTGGGTTATTAGAAATGTGTATAATAATCTGCTTACAAGGTGTTTTATGTTCCCTTTACAAGTGATGCTATTTAATTGTTGCAACATAGTTTTACTTATGCTCGAATGACGAGTGAATGATTCTTATCGACCGTTTTGAGCTCATGTTTTTGGAGCAGCAAGTCACTAGAGCAGTTCAGAATTGGTGACAAACTTCAGTTTGTTTTGTTGTTATCACCTACATTTATGTAGCTCATTTTCTTAGCACATTCTCAATCAGCGCCGCAGCTTCCAATTTCCATTTATGCAATTGGAGCATTGGAGGAGTAAAGCATCCGATAGCTTTGGAATTTTTAGAGGTGCTTTGTGGTATTGCACTAAGCATACCAACCTTGAGTTTAATATTTATAATGCGACATGTTGTAAAAATGCGTTTAGTTCATTAAAAATCAGCAAACCAATTATTTATTTGTTTAGTCGTAATTTTTAATCCAATTATACATTATTTTAAAACAATTATAATAAAGCAATAATAGAATGATGTGCAATACGACAGAGCTGTGATAGCTCAGCTATGTGCTGTTTACATAGTGTCGTGCTTCATTGACTCAGCAAGGATTAAACCTTAACTAAAATGACTTGTAGTTAAAGATTTTTAGATTTTTTGTGGTAGTGGTAACTTTTATTTTTTTCTGAAGAACCATTTATTTGTGAAGTTAGTATATTTTATTAGTTTATTATAGGTACTCAAACGTGCATGACACGGGATTTCAACTTCTAAACTTCCACGCGGTTGTTTATTGCATGACTAATATTTTGTATTGTGAGCTTATTGTTTAATTTGCTTTCTTAATTTACCTTTAATTGTCTGGATTGTTTTTTCTAAACATAGTCAATAATACGACAGAACCTACCGCTATAAATCATTGGCAAACTCATGGAAATTATCCGTGACAGTGATTATTTATTCTCAATATAATAGTAATAAGCTTTTAGATTTCTTTGGTACATTGTATGCATATTTTATATTTTTCCATGTATACACTTTAGACTGGTATTAGTCTTATAGTTTAGGGTTTATATATCGATTATTTTTATCCGTTTATTATTCTTCATATCGATACATTTTGATGAAACACCGACGCAAAAAATGTCATGTGGTACTAATAAAATCAGATTTTCTGCATACCCACTACAAGTTGTATGCGTAAGTAGTGGTTTATCTTATCAATTCACCAAGAATAGCAGCCAGCCAGCCCATAATTGATCAATAAAGCAAATCACGACGATTATCTGTGGCAGGACACACGGCAGAAGTCTCCTTCCATTGTTAATGGAGTACATGCATAGTGTCATTTACTCCCACTTTAGGAACCAAAAGTAAGCGTTGGTAAAACATTTCGACACCCTTACGTCTAGGATCAATTAGAATACATTTTTGGTAATACATGATCAAATCACACATTGATCACACTCTAGAGACAAATAATGTGTTATCATTCTACGCTCTCTTTCTTGTTTCAATCCGAAATATAGAGTAATTATTAATTATATACATTTTAGCACTCTAAATGAATGTATGTACAAACTTTTGACTTCACTCTATTATTAGTGTTTAATATTCTATGTCGTGGAGGCAATTATAATATAGCTAATATAAATTGTATTGTAATTAGCTGAGCATCGGTGGATAACTTACTTGATAGGTAATTATTACAGTGTTGTTTTACCTACTAATGGATCGAATATTCAGTTGTTACATTTTAGTTGTTTCTATCTTGTTATTTATTTTATTACTTATACATTTCAAAAGATGCAGGTTTTTCTTGTTGCTGAATTGCTGAATGCTACATACATACATTACGTATACATTATCAGTGCATCATGTTTGTTCGATGTCATATCAATCACTGATTTCTACATGGTCGTAATAATTACAAGATTGGTGCAAGGTGGAGTTCTCTACACTACACCTTGCAATTACGCAGATGGAAAGATGTGATTTGGACTATCTTAAGCAAACCTTGTTCAATTACTTTCATTTATAGCAATTACATGGTATACGTACGTAATAACGTAATAATAATCCTGCTCCAAGTGACTGTATTTTAATAATCACGGACGATCATAGACGGAAATGACGTATATTTAATTATCGCTAAGGAAAGGGATGATCTATAACTCGGGAAATCGGTTCGTACTTTCCACATAGTCTGGAGGGATTTGGAAGAAATCTTCTTTTAAATCGTCACGGAAGGCAAATTCCTGGAATGTTATCTTCGCTGTTATTGTAGGCAGTATTGGAATTTCTGAAAACAATTTTAAAATACAGTAAAGATAAACTGTATACACGACAGAAACATATTTCTGGGTAAATTCATTATTTACCAATTTTAACTGGAAACCCGGGTGGAAGTTTTAGCGTCACAAACTCCCGGAGTTTCTTCAAATGTTTAAACGGTGTCACAACTTCCAATATGTTTAGCAACATCTCAACAGTCATGGGGAAATTTTCACTCTAAAATATTTTAACAATTTTTAAAAGGACATTTTTAAAGAGAATTATGTCATGCATTGTTAATATACATAGTGTTTTTGATCAACATACCATGGCTAATGTAGCTTTAAAAGCTTTGGATGAGACTTTACAATTGAGAGGACGTCCTAAACAAAACCAAATTATGAATTTAGGTTAATACAAAAATTGTTGTTTAGTGCCTACCTATTTTTGTTCAACAATAACCTCACCTAAATGTGGTGGATTGCCAGGTACTGCCTTTAAATATTCCTCCCAGGTAACTTCCGGCTTAGGTGGGGGAGTCAAAGATCGTCGATTAACAAATTCCTCTGATTTTTCTAAACATTCTGAATTTGATTTCGTTAATGTATCAAGGACAGGTTCTTTATTTTTCGCTAGGTCTTCTTCAGATAAATGCTCTCTCCTTTTCCTTGTCTCCAAACTTATCCCTTGAACACCGTAGACATCCGCTTGAAATGGGCCCACCATTTCACGCTTATCTTCACGAAAAATCCATCCGGACTGAGATCGAGTAAATTCAACATCTTTTGTCACCAGTTGCGCCACTGATTTAAACATAAATTAAAAACAATGATAATTCAAAATCGTTATAAAATGTAGATTCAACATGTTTGACCAATTATTTTACACTCACCAATTATATCACTACTCATGAGCAGGTTAACCTCTTCCTCAAATTGCGTATCCGAGGTCTGTAATAGGTGAATATTACGGTAGTTTTATTATTTACCGTTGTCAAATTTAAGGTTGCAAAATGTGAGGAAAACATACCCGATGAGAAATTAACTGATACGCCTTTGCCTCGTTATCCATAACCACGAGAGCCGAAGAATTATTGTTGTTTCCAATTTTGTTCGATTGGTTGCCATTGAATAAGAAAGAAACGTCGCCACGTTCCCATTTCATATCATTGAAATCTACCAGCGTCGTGTCAAGTCTGATGGAAGAACCTCGTTTATAAATTTTGCAAACGTCAGATGGCAAAATTCGCGATACTAAAGGCACTATAAAATAATCATTCGAAATAATAAAATCCGACGAGGTCAATCTCCACCATTCATATACATCAAAAATAATTTCTAAAGCGCGCTTACCCCAACTTTGAAAATCCCATTTGAGCTCCATGTAAAAATCCTGAATTCGTTCCAATGCTTTAATTAAATGAGGTCTACGAGATGACATTTGTTCCTTAAGCTGCTGTCTCGACTTGTTTAATACGGCCATTACTACAATAAGGAAATACAGTCAGTACATATGTATTTTACTCACCGAGTAATTGTATCTTCTAAATTCTGAAACATGATGTATATGATAATTAGCTCACTTAAATATCTATCACCGTAGCTAACAGCTTCCGCTAAGCTACTCCACCCTTTCAAATTCTTGGCCTTTACAGGAGCACCATGATTCAGCAGTAGCAATGCACAATCTGAAACGTTAAGAAATAGTTTAAATCAAATGATACATTAATTGATTTACTGGTGAAATGACGATTCTATCGACCTACCAGTGTGGCCTAATTGGACAGCAATGTGAAGAGCTGTGTTACCTGGAATTTCAAGATTGAGTAAGTGGTTTTATATTTGAAATTAATCAAATGAAAAAGTACTTTATACATTATATATATGTAGGTGATTGACAAATGATGAATGCAGCATTACCATGAATATCCTTTTGACCCACATCACATCCTTTCCTCACCAGTCTCGTCAGTTCCATACGATCTCCTTTGAAAGCAGCTTTATGTAAAGGGTAATTGAGAGCGTCTGAATCCTCGTTAGTTGTGTCACCAGAATCGGCGGCGGCATTGGCATCTGAAAAGTTTTCCTCAGATTCCGAGCCAGATCCCCCACTAACGAATTCTAATTCTTCTTCCTTGTCCATTTTATTGAAAGGAAGTTTTTTCAGCTGTCGATTTCAGATTGTTTCTTAATTGTCACGATCAGTGTATGTATCTGTTTCACGGAAACAACTAAATCTTGTAGACAAAAATATCACGAACAATGACAAAACTTGAATGATGATTTTTTAAATTAACTCACATATAGGCACAAAAAAATGTTTATTTTGCCAACCATAGACAACGTTGAATAGGCATGATTCACCATTCACCTGGATCACCTCCGCCACTTCATCATTGCACGCAGCTAAAAAATAGAGATATATATATATAATGATAAAAGTTGAATGCGGATGGAACTTTTAGTAAAATTATAAGATAACAATAACGTTAGATAAGGAATTCATTGGAAAACGAATCAGCGAACTTTAGAGGGAGGAATTTTGACTGCGAAAACACATAAGTTAACTGTTTAGTGGTTAGCGAAACAGTTGATTTACGAAGAGCTTCAGGATGAAAAGTATAAAACTCTTATATTAATATTTGCTCTTGTCCTGTTGAAGTTTTTCTAAAAATGTCTTTTGTATTTTCGAATTCTTATGTATCTTAAGCGATGAATTGCAATTACCAATGGAAGGCATCATAATATTATCCAGAAATTACATGACTTCCTCATATTATTTTAATCCATTATTTTTCATAAAACTTTTGCACAATAAAGAATGACAAGAGGTATGTACATAAACTCTCCCAATAACAAACATAAAGACGCACGTCACAAATGCACATTTTCCTAAAGCTATATAATCATCATGTGATTAATGGTAACAACAAGTTATTACTTAATGCATAAAATATGTAACTTGCAGTCAAACTCTGTTTTATTGAAAAATTTATATGTACATATAATCCTAAATGTGATCTCCAATGATCCATGGAACTACTACGTAAAGTCAGTAGAAAAATGTGTTATTTCTGAATGAAATGAAAATAATGGATATTTTGTCATGTACAGACTTTGACTTTCTAAAGGTAATAAGCGCGCAAATCTGTAGACTCTTCTAATACCTATGTATTTTTGGGTTGTGTTGCTTATAGCGTATCTGTACGCAGGTCAGAAACCCTATTAACTTCTGCCCACAATTTAATATTCTGTAACATACATTTCTGTTATGTTAGTAAAAACGATTGTCTTAATTCGCTTAATTTCCCCTTGTTCTTCGAGACCCGATTTCACCACCTCATGAACCTAAGGATTTAATTGAATTATACTTCCTGCCCCAGTATCGAGCGATTTCACCGACTGACCTACTAGCTGAAACTCTCCAGGGTAGGAAAATGTTTTTAAATAGTAACTCAAAAATGTCTTACTATTGAAATGAAACTGGCAGATTCCTCATCCTCATTGTTGACAATAATATGACTTTATATTTAGCTATTTATTGCGTCAATTATAATACAAGAAAAGTTGAAACTGATAAAATCACTCGTAGCCAAAAACTGTTAAGCTTTGTATTTGCATAATATTTATTATTTGGTAGATTTTCTGCACAATTCACTAAGGTTTTAAATGGACTACCGTAAATAAGAATGGTTTAAGACTGTGCGTATAGCACGTTTGACTGTCTGACTCTAGGTATAATAATTTAATAACAATAATATAAATCAGGTATATCGGCATATTATGTTGGAGGAAAGACTTTACGGAAAGTGTGTATAGTTATGGTGTACTCTACAGCAACTTCAACTACACCGAAGGACACGGGACACGAAAAGGATATTTCATTATGTTTTGCCTTACTAGAGTCGGGCAGACGAGAGAGAGAGAGTCAATTGAGATTTTGCTCGTTCTTTTGGGTTACACTGGTGGTGGATGTTATAATTTTTGCTTTTGCTTTCGTGATGGCAATGTTGAGGAGGATGATACGATACGATACGATATTAATATGATCCTCTGTGTATGGTACAGTAAAGCTAGTAGAAGGAATAATATACTTTTAGATGTGCCTATTTCCTGCATTCTTACACACAGAATTTTTGCTATGTAGAACTAATGTTTTTGCCTGATTGTGATTGTGACTGTGCTACAGAGTATCGTAGTCCAAGTGTTCATGTGCGATGTTCAGTCTCATGTATGCTGTTTGCAGTTTTCTGTACACACTTCTGGCCCTTTGCAACCTTAACACGATCTTTATGTACCTAGTTTACATACAAATTCCAAACTTGCACTAGTTTTGATGCTCTGCTTGTTTCGCATTGGAAAGTGATGAAAGCCATTGTATATCAGATCAGATTTCATGCGACACAAATGGTAATGATTTTGATTACTGATGTACGTAATAATAGAACAATACTTGTGTGATTTTTATCTATTAAAGCCCCTTTGTTAATTCCTAGCATTTCAAGCGAGAGCAAAACTGTAAAGTTGCCAGCATTAAGAATTGCGTAATTAACATTGCGCCTACTTTAAAATCAGACACATCAGTCACCATGAATCATGTACATAAAATCAATCACTGCAAACATTGTGTAAATATTTATAACAGTAAATAAAATAGAAACGATCTGCATGCCATGATGTCAGTGATGTCTTTTGTCATTTTAGAATTAAATCCAGAGAAGAACGCCTCTTCATTTTCATTCTCTCTCATGATCCTATATAATCTTCTATATAAGCATGTTGGTAGTCTAAAGTTTGCTGACAGCTACGCAGAAAGCTTCAAGGAAAGAAGAGGAAAATATCAAAAACGAGATTCATTTGCCAACTTATTTTCTTTGTCATTCATTCTAAGTCTGAGCTAAGTCACTCGTATTTATAACTTTCTAGTATAAAAATACGTACTAGGAAGTAACAGAAGGATTGTGCAAACTTACGCCTATCATTACTTCATTTCTCGGTCTAATTTTGGAACTGTTTTGCTTTGGTAGATGGTTGACAGAAGGTATGTAAGATATCAGTATGGAATGAAATGAACAGCAGCATTTTTCATATTTCATGAAAAATAGATTCCATACTACCTATATATGTTACGGTTTGTTTAGTTGTATGCAATTCTATCATATTTATTATTCAATTACTAAATATTATTTGTATACTAATAGAATAAATTCAATTAATTGTGCAATTATTAAAACTAAACCAAGGGGCAACGACCATGAGATTGTATTATTTAAAAAGCACATTATCTATCATTATATCTATAATGCTAATTGTCTGTGTGTCAAATTAATAAGTAACCACACCGTCATCCGTTACTTATTAATTTGATTATAATGTATAGACAGATACTTAGATATTGTAGAGTAATATATCTCGAAAGTTATGTATAAGTCATTTAATTTTCCAGACCAGAACTAATAAGCATTCATCATAAAATTTACTCCTAGGGTGTAGTTAATTTAGCCAAATATTCCGCCCGAACAAACTTTCCATTAGGTTAACTGCAAAAGTTTCTTTTTCATGGCAATCATCTTCCTTTTCTGTTACCAATTCCTGGACTCTTGGATGCTAACTGAGCTAAACTTAAAAGCTTGGCTTTAGTTTAAGTAGTAATATAGACTAGCATAAACACAAATATTTATAGTGCCTTACATAATTCTGTAATGATAATGGAATGCATTGTATTTTATTGTGAATGTTGTAAATAATTCACTGATGGATTGATGGAAGACTGGAACTTCTTACCTTAGCTTAGTTTGCATGATGACAGAGAATAAAAAAGTCTGCAACCGGAAGCTTTTTCCTTTCACTTTCCCCACTAGACTTTCTTGCGTATACAAATCTAATTTGTTGATGAATGATGATGAAAACACCCGTAATGAAAAATCGCGTGTAAATAAATTAATCTGTCTAGGAGGTATTATGTGGTAGCAGTGACCTTTTTGCTAACCTTATAAGTGATGGGTTATGCGGATCTGAACTAGCCATTTGTGATAATAAAACCTGTAACTACGAAGCTTTTACGTTCAATCGGAACGGAACAGGTATCTTATTCATGAATAAATGCGCTTTGGACCGGGTTTTACTATACCATGTGTGGTTTTGTGTTTATCATACATATTTTATTAAAGAGTTGCGTGTCGCAAAATGTAATGGTTAAGTAATGGATTGCAAATATGTAGAAGTGAAAGTTATGGTATTCAGACACGGCTTTTCTTTTATTTCAGCTTGCGTGAATATTGGCTTGAATTAAAACGCCCTCATGATAGTATCTCATAAAATAATATTATCTTACTGTTAATATTTTATTTTTCCGAAAACACTATCTTAACGTGCCTGCGGTTAAGTCACAATGACACAACATCAGAATTATTATTATTAATCAACCAGAATTACTACTAGTAAGAGAGCATAGGGAACGAATCAAATTGTATTTTGGTTGCTTATTTACTAATAAACTGGTCCTTACACCACGGTTGAAAAGATTACAGTATAAACTGGGCCACTCCCGAAATGTATAAAAATCGACTTTTGCAATAAACTTACAATTATCCCTGATGCAGATAGGGACAATTTGACCCCGAGTTATTTTCCCAATAGTTCCGAAATAAAATCACATTGCATCAAATTAGTATTTGAAGTTCATCATTTTTCCTTGTCGAATAGTCAAATCACCGTTATATTATCTCTCATTTCTTTTTAAAATAAATACCGCAAACTAAACGATAATACGAAAGACACGTTTTGTGTAGTAAGATTAAGAAAGACGTCTTACAAGCTTCAACAAAGTTTATTATTTTATTAAATACTGTACGTCGGAGATTCAAATTAAGTAAGACGTAAAAATTATATTTTCACATCATCAATGAAAAAGTTGCAATGTAATATCTAGAAAATTCCATTTTGTACAGGCGGCACAAGATTTTTCGAAATTAAATTCTGTGGAATGTTACGAATTCATATTTCTTGTGGAAAATTTTAACGAAGAGGGAGTAGAGAAACAAAAATAACTTTGGTTTAGGATAAACATAAGGGGAAGGGGAACAACAATAATGTACATAATAAGGGTGTCGGTCTACATTTTCGCAAACAAATGACTAAACACCCTAAACAAATATCTATGAAATTGTTTTGTATTCAGCAACCGATATATATTTCTCAACCCTGCATTTCTTTTTAACATAGTTTCAAACTGAACATTCTCATCTCCTAGATTTTTTCCAATGTTTCGTTGTTTAGAAGAGGACTTTAAGAAATGCGCAGCCTACGGGAAGGATAAAATAGTAGCTTCCATCCGAAATTTTAGGAAAATATCGATTTAAAAAAAATTATATTTCGAACTTTAATTTACCCTTTTTTAATACTTATCTAAATAGTTTGCAATAAATAGTTTACAGAGATTTCAGGAAATGCATATGGAGTATTTAATGCAGTATCTCTCTAAGGAAGCAAAACTATTTCTGCTTCCTTCCTGAATGTAAAATAAATGGGTCAAGGGTTACATTACTGTACATCAGATTGAATCAAATTGTATGAAATTGGTTATGAAATGAAGAAGGCAACGAAAAAGAAAGGGGTGCCAACTCGCTGCCACGCGATTCCATTTTTTGTGGCGATGTATGACATTTTTGTTTACTTTTAAGTTGCTGACATTCAAGATGGTACTCGTGGCCACAAACATCGTGCAGCAGGCAACACTGCACTACACTCGTGAACATTTAAGATGTAGATAACAGAGATCTTGGCCACGCAAAACTATTTGCAGATATATAAGCATCTTAGGTTTACTTAATGTGAGGAGATTTTAACTAAAAAGATTCTCTGTCTTTATCACACACACTACAGTTATGTTTGCATGATTAGAAACAATAAACCGCTGTAAAATATACAACTAACGTAGCAAATAGCATGCCGCACACTTCTCACGGTGACATTCAATTCAACATTAAATAGCATGTTCTATCGTATTTATTTCATGCATTAAAACTAATTATAACAGACCTTTGTCATAATTCCTCTCAAGCCATTTCAAGTTCAGATGACAATGCCGCCAGGTTATCGGTTATCTGGACCACAGACTACACTCCTTAAATCCTTTGTACTTATATGAATCAAGTACATTTAGCAGGAACATTATCTATATTACAGGGATTTCGTGGTTATTTACTAATTACTATTAAAGCTAAACAATTTAACTGTGAAGTGATATGATGTAGGAGGACCAGAAGACTCCTTGAAAAGTCTTTATTATAATTGTGGTGAGCAACCTTATCATTTTGCTTAGCGTGACTGACTGTTACTGTCTAGACCGGAACACTTTGGTTAGAATTTCATAACTAATTTTTGGATAGGTATATTATATTGGTCTGATTATACCGAATTGTATCTACAAATCCGCATAACTTACTATTTTCGACCCTGAATTGATCAATTTGTGCTACCTACTTGTGACTGGGATTTTTAAAATTTGTTATTGACACCACCGCTAGACCACCACCACCGATAAAAGTAAACACAAGATGCGGATATGCTATAATCATTTAGCATCAGCAATGCCATCAAGTTACCAGCCTTAGGTCATTATCGTCAGGCTACAACTATTTCATTGATATTATGTATTCGTTCTCGGATTCAAGTTCAAACTTCAGAGGAGGAAGATGAGCATTGTATTTGTGTAAGGGGACCAAGACCAAGCACAAAAGGAAAGATTAGGTATAGCGCTATATGCTTATTTTTAATTATTTACAATACACGAATTTGACAATAAATTGTTTCCATCTTCTGCTTACGTTACGTACACCAAGGAACGGTACTTTGATAGCAAACAACAATTGTTACAATGCGGTTTGTTACTCACCTTACAGCATGCTACCTCAACACGCCACAGAGATCTTGTTGATAACCTTCAGGAAACTATGAAAGTAAAGCTAGAAACCAATAATAAAAGTACATCAAAACGCTGATCGTATCTATAATTTCCTACTTGCAATCCCTGTACAATCGTCTTAACGATGCAGAAAAGCATGCTTTTTCTAAATAAATCTCCATCTAAATTACAATATGTCACGCAGCGACTCACGCTTCTCTCAGTACATATAAACTACACTTCTATATGTCATAAAATGCAACTGAAACGGCAAACTAATTGCGAATTGTTTGCTCATATTTATGTACCATACCACAATTTCGGCACTCGGAAACACTCAAAGTATTTCTAGAATAGCATCTTCCATGAAATCTAACAACAAGGATTTCGACTTTTATCATCTCGGCCTGACCATACAGCAAAAGGGCATACTTCATTGCGAAGAAATAAATTACACCAATTGCAATAAAAACTTTTCATATACAAACCAATAATATAGCCTTCTACGTAAAAGCCAAATAGGCCCTAATTAATCCTATTACAAGTTTGAAGGAAATGAATTCTGTGGAACGCCCAAAAGTTGCAGAACAGAACAGAACAGACTATTGATTATAGCTGTAATAGGAAATAAAGTAACTTTTATATTATGTAACAAATTTGGAGATGAAAACAATTGAATTTCATATTTGCAAAGAAACTTTCTTAATGTAATTCCAGTAAAGCCAAGCTTCTTTTTAACCATAACCACTGATTGCAAATCCTTATTAATACACATCATTTTTATGAGACAGTGAATGCCTTTGGTGGGATTATTATTCCGGGGGGGGGGGGGGGTTGTTGAGAGTGAAAAGAAATGAGAACTTTTCGTAGAATCAGATTTCTCCAGACAGTCAGCTACAAAAACTCGGCGTATAAAATATTATTGTTATTTTTCTCCGGAAATTTTCTTTTGATTGATGGGATAGATTGGATAATCTGTAACCTGGAGTATCGGTGAAATATATACGCTAACCTGACAGAGTATTGGCATTTGTTTTTTCCATTTGAAAAGGTAACATGATTAATGATTGTGATTGCAAACAGGGAAATTTTAATTGCAGGAAAATTGCTGCCTGCCGCGGAAGACATTTCATGCGTCATTAAAGTGAAATCAAAAAGGCAAGTGTTTCCAGTCAATATTTTAATTGGCTAACCCCAACTTTTTACCACATGCAACGATTTTTTAATATCAGATATTGCCGTGCCTCAACATAACTTTGACTGAAATGACCTGAGTAAATACAGGTTATCGTTTCTTCTAGGCTAACGTTATTTTTAGATGACAGTTCCTTGCTACCGATCTTGAATAAGTTGTCCTGCCTGACAGCTAGTACAATTCACTGCTATAAGTTGTATGAAATGTCCACGACAGGCCACGTAGGTATTAGAAAAAATAATGATTGTATTTTGCTAAGTGTCCTTGAATGCTGTTGCAGTTGCAGCCATTTAGTCATTGCCTAGGTCAGCTAAGGCATTGAGAACAGAACGAGTCAATAAACAAATGCCGTGTGCTCCGCTTCGCTCATACCACTTATTACTAAAGACAAATCAAGTTTCCAAAATCTATGTACTGTGCCATAACGGCCCATCATCGGCTTGACAGAGGTTTATTGTATTACCGGCAATGTGGAAATTGTTTGCACGAAACCACAACCCACCACACCACATGCAGCGGAAACTGTGACTGCGGCCCATGAAGTTTATGCAATATTTCATGAGATTTTGAATTTTACATCATGGCTAAACAAACAAGGGGTGTTAATTATACCCGCCTTCTATGTTCTAAGTAAACATTCAGAGCAATCTCATAAAAGCCAAATGAAATCACAGTGATTTTAAGCATATAGAATATAAACCACATCATCTTTCTTTAACTGATACCTTCTCTGTACTAGCAAAGTGACCTTGGGAGGATGTAAGTATGTATGTATATATATGTAATTTATTGTTTTTGTTTACCACTTAGGCTTGCGCCTGATGAAAATAGCAGTCACACAGTGTCAAGTATTATTCCAGAAGCTATTAACAAAAGATGCCTTTGTGTAAAAGATAAGTAATCTCATTCACACTATATGAACCATTTTCCGTCTACCAAATGAACCTTGTATGATAGAAGGCAATAAATAAATTTAGATCCCTGTTTGATTTTGAACATTTTACAACAAGCAAAAGGTTGGCTCTCGTCTTATTTTGCATTTTTATTATATAAACCTTGCACTTCTTTCTCTAAAATGCAAAACGTAATAAGTGTTCAAGCTGTATCTGCATATTTCTAATTCTCCTAAGTGTAATGTTTAGCTCATTAGCTTACATTTAGTATTGCATTATTCATTGGCTCCCTTAAATCGTTTACACTACTAAATTCCGTTTTACAATTAACTGTCCGTGATGTGATTTATGAAACACAAAAACTCTTTTAAAAAATTAATTAATACGTTTAGTGTCACTTGAGCCCATCGCAGTTCGTTTAAACCAAAACACAAATCAACTGCTTGGAAATTATAAATGTGTGACTTGATGGTGTCAAGTTGACGCTGACAGACTGAAACAAATTATACTTAATTAAACATTAAGTTCATATGCAAGTTTATTCTGCGCCAAAAATGTTTTTGAACACACAACCGACGATGTTGATCATTCGTTTGATTGGAACTTTCGCGCAGTGCATGATTTGCAATAGACAGAAAGATATAATCATAAATCCATTCGCTCATTCATAAGTTATGAATCATAACTGAATGTTTCCACGCTGTTGAGTATATGGATTTGACTTAATGAGGGTGAGATTATGCAAGTTAATCATTGCAGGATACTTTTTTATATTGTTCCAACGCACTAACAAAGAAATTGTAGGTGCTAATATCTTCAAATGCAACCTTGTAAACTAATCCAAGATACAATTGCAATTTATTTATAGAGCAGGCGTATCCTCATCCTAATACGTGTTTAAGACTAAGATTGAGCCAAAATATTGCTTACGTAGGTCTCGATCAAATTCATTGATGCATGCATAATTCAGTTGTTGATAATGGCTTGAGTAACGTTATATACATACATAGTTATTTTATATGTCTTAACATTTTTGAGTTACTAAACAATATAGAACAATAATTAAATAATTACGAAGGATTATACAAAGCCTAAGTTCAACGAACAATCGAGATACTCATGAGTGCCAAGTGCACTAGATTACTGCGTACTAGTTATTTGTACTTTGTCTCAATTCGCTGAATTTGATAGTTATTGACATTGTTTTGTTTCTTATATTAAGTATTGACTACCCATTTTAAGATGTTCGTTGGTTGATATGATTTCATTATACTGATTTGCTTTGCTGATTTGCTGAACGTTTGTTTGTATGGTATCTTAAATTATTTGTCTGAGTAGTTTGGAAACATTATAAGTACTAATGTTGGATGTTGACATAATTTGGCAAAATGCATTTTAATGGGGAATGAAAGGATGGCAGCATCATGTTGCCAGCATGCATCGCCAGATTCATCAGCATACATTTTTTGCCACATTTCAACTTGTAGGAACACTCGCCATCAACGTTTTGGTTGGTATTTAGTTGGTATGTGTTTTATAAACGTTTGATGAATAAAATGAGAAAGCTCTTCCATGTTTCTATATATAAGGATAATACAAATTACTTTTATGTCAACATCACACAATCTAAATATTAATAATCCCAACACACGTAACCTAATATTCATCCTTCTACTAGCGTGCATCTCGCTTCACGCACCATGCGTAAAGTATAGAATGCGGCACAAAATCGCAGGAGATATTAACTAATGCCCTGTTCATAAAAGAAAATTTCCTGCCAGCTAAAGCTGAATTATACTTATTTTATGGAATATTATTAATACCTTACACAGACAATCAACATCTTGAGACTTGTAATGTCAGTTCATGAAAAGAACTTACTCTCATAGAATCATCTAAAAGATTTGTTTTTGAACCGACCTGTTTTAATAGATAAAGACCTAATGAGTGAGTCACTCGGCATAAGAGTTACTGTGGCGTGTACTATTACGCTCCATTTTACACACAATTGCGTTTTGTAGAAAGGCTCTTCTGAAGAAACGGAGCCTAAAATACCTTCGTACGTTGTGATCGCAATAGCGTAGAAAGTTCAAGAAGTGTCACATAGGTGAAAAGAAATGAGTGACATATTTCTTATGAAACTATCACAATGTTATTGACAGATGCTTCTTGTGTTCCAATGTGTTGTGTCATCATGTGAATCATGTGAAGTGAATTAAGGACACAGGACGTATTCGGATACAAAGGACGCGGATGAACGAAGGGAGGAAGTTTTACTAGCAATCTTTCTAACATCACGCTCACTTCGAATGGAATGATTTCAAACTAAAACGAAAGTGGAATATAAATGTGCGCAGGTAGGCTTATATATATAAATGTGACTCGTTTCGTTGAAATGAAATCGGTACAAAATTGTAGCTGCTCAACTTAAATGTACAGAGCAAAGCAAGGCAGGATGGTATTATTGGTTTGATGTGGATTTCAGGTTACAAAATATTGGTCTCATGAACCACTATAATACCTCAATTTGAAAGCAGTAAACATTGATTACCCTTTCCTAGCAATTTCCATCATTTCGACAGGAACTCTGGTCAAATAAAGAAAAGTTTCTCTTTCGATCCTGCAGTTTTCTATACAGCGGAATTGTTCATATGGCTTTTAAACCCTATTCGATTTCTTCATTCCACCACCAATTAAATGACCTGTTTGTGGAAGCATTGAGCTCTTCTATTTCCAATATTTTCGTGCTCAGGTTCTTCTGAATAATCTGAGACTATATGTTTCAGACTATGTTTACTAAAGTTTCTCTCAGCAACATTGGCGACAGAAAACTAAAAGCAGCTTCTCCATCCGAGTTCTTACCTTTTGCATATCAGACACTATGTAAGTAGTGAGCGAGCCAAAGTGGTCTAGTCTAGTATTAATTCTCATTTCGGTGCAAGGTAAATATCAGGAACAAGCTGAGTGTTATAAGTGTTAGTACACGGTTGTTAGTGAAGAATTCAATCGTTTGCCTTAAATTTTAGTATGTATGAACGAAGAAGAAAAGCAACGGTAAAGTAAGAATGACACAGGCTAGCAGCATTGTACACACAGTCTTTTACAACAACTTTTTAAGGAATGGAGCAGGCAAAGTACAAGAACAGCCTCTTCACGCAAGTTATTAAACTTTTATTTTTACCAACTGTTATACGTTCGTTGGTAGATGCTTTTGAAACAAGCACGGGATAGGATCTGTCCTGTCGTGGTGCACACTACCTTCCTGACTACCTATATGTATTATATTTTGGAAAAGAAGCCGCTGTTTCTCCAACTCTGGTCGTGCTGATTCTGCCTTGCTGCTAAAACTGATTGTTTCTTCGTGTGTGCTGGCTCTTTGGCAATGATGATGATGATGATGTTGGTTCTCTTGGTTTTCTTCCGTTCGCACTATCATCATTTTGTTATTACAGCTCGCGCTCTCGCTGCAGATGCAGCTCAAGTTTAGCAACCTCCTTTTTCCTCGCTTCTTTCTTGCATCACATCATATTGCCAAACATTTTTTCGAAAAACTTTGTCTTTATTTCTTGTTCCGTGTAATAGTGTAACCTAAATAGCTTCTTATATTTTGGCTGAGGAAAAGTGCTTTCATTATGTTAACAAGATTCAATGGAAAGAGTTGAAGAAGAACAACGTGCTTCGTGTTGAGCCAGCAACAACATGAGTGAAGAATTGCGATACCTATGTAAGTAACATAAATAGCTGTACAATACCTACATTTCCTTAAAGATAAGGACGGAAACGTCCCAGCTTCTCACACAACAGCCCTTTCATAATTCGTTATAATTGACGATTTGATTCATGTGAAGTGATAAGTGAAACAAGCAAAACGAGCGTTATTCAAGAGAAACCAAAAGATAAGAGTCCGAATATTTTGTTTAAATTTTCACCTTTCTTTAACTTACTATTACCAACATCAGGTATCCACACACGGCAATGTGTGAAAACTCATTTTGTTGTTTAGGTACAATTCTTGATAATACAATAAGGTTTTGTGCGAGGTGATTGTTCGGCGAAGTTTTATGACAATCTGGACAGTGTATTTGAACGAAAGTGAATTGACAATCAAGGAAACGTGGCCCGTACTATATCGAAACGTTGGAGTATTAGAAATTCTGAAAGGTATGATAAGTTATGCTAAGTGAGCTCATGGAAAAGAGTTTTCTGTATTTTTCTTTCTCCGTGGAAAAAGGTTTAAGGATTTCCTGCTTAAGAATTGACTTTGTGAAACTATTTTGCATATTCAATTGTGACGGTTTTTTGTGATAACAAATCGGTGACTGCAGAGGGCAGATATTTACTTGGGTTATCCAATTGAGCCAACTTTTTACTCGCACCGCATCCTTAAATCTTTGTCAATCTTCTTGTTTTCATGTCGTTTACGTTTCATTCTCTTTTCATTACATTTCCCGACTTTAGGAGATAAGAGAAGAGAAAGTGAGGAATGAGAGAGGGCTCTTGACAGAAATCACTTAACTTGGAAGTACTTTTACGTGTTGTTCTTCCCACATTAAAGCAGAAAATTAGGTTTTCTTTCTTTGTTGCATTATCGTGTTACAAACTTTTTCATTTTGAAGCATAAATGTTTCTCCACAGCTGTTGTTGTGTGTAGTGATTTAATGAAATCAGCCATACTTTCAGTTTATTTAGTTCTTTCGTTCGTTATCGTTGTCACCGGGTTGTAAAAGGCATTCCACCCAAACGCGACGGAGTAGGGAGGTTTGTGCTCCTTTCTCGTTGTCCTCCGCGATATCAGCAAAAGCAAAACTGCCGGTGTAGGGATGGTTCATTATTGAACAGAAGATACTGTAAAAGGAAAATAGCGTTTCGATTGATCTGTGTGATTGTACGTGTGGTGTAAATCTCTTTCGTAAAACCTGCTAACTGCAGCCACACTTGTAGTAAGGCTATGCTGCACAAACACAAAAGAGAAAGCTCTGGAAAAGAACAGTTGAGTGAGTGACACGCATTGAATTCACTTTGTCTTGTCATTGATGTGCAGTGAGCACATGCAAATTGATCGTCTTTCCTTACTCTACTGACTGTTTTCTACTATATCATTCTCATATCAACTCTTCATATTGCATTTACGTTCATTGTCACGATTCTCGTGCCTATACCTGGAATATTCCAAAACCAGAAGCTTTCCAGACATTTCAGTTGGGCAGGGTAGTGGAAACGAACTACGGTGATCCTTGTACAGCTATTCGACCACATTATTCGAAGAGGGAAAAAGGCGACTTTCATGCTTCAGTAGGTAAAATTGAATGGGTGAATAAGTAATTTTCGTTCACTTTTTGGAACAATTCCAATAAAGATTCCTCCAATACTCGGTTTAGTCCCAATTCGTGCAATACAATGCAAAGCAATATCCCTTTCGTTTTGTCGAGGCTACAAAAAGTGAGGATGATACTGGTGAAGTGTCTCCTGTAGTAGTACAGTAAGATCTTTCAAGGGAAAGTGGGGAACTTTTCTTTTCCTGTTGGCGAACACAAGAATTTTTCCTTATCAGGATATGGATAAGAAAGCTGTTTTATAATGCTTGTTTTATTGAACTGCCTGGCTGGGAGTTCCCGGCCACAATAAGATTTTTGCTGAGAAGGTGTTAAAAATGAGATGACGAGGTGTGCTCTTATTGAGCTTGACAGAAAAGGTAATTTAGAATGATCTGTGTGCTTGGGGGATGCTTTCGTTTATAGAACTGTGAGATCGATATTACCTGTATGTAGCATAAAGGATCTTATTATATATAACGTTTAGAGGTAGATAGGCATGCTGTAATTTTCTTGCACATTCACAAAACACGGGATACATAAAAGCTTTTGGAGGACGACAATGTGTCTGTCGTTTTTTTGTCACTCTTCCTTCCTTGTTGTTATCTACGGAAGTATGAGCTGACTTGGGAAGACGCGAACGTGGGAGAGAAGATGTGAGCATTTTAAGATGCTCACTCATGAATAATCTATACCTTGGCTTCTGCTGTTAAAAATAAAATAGAGAGAGACAGAAATGTTGACAATGCATAAAAATATATGTTTGTTACATACTTAACGCTTTGTTGTTATAAAAATTCTACATTCTTAATTATGTCCCAGGTAGAGTATTTTAAGAGACTAAAGGGATGTAATGCAACTCAGCGTTTTGAGAAATAAGTTTTTCAATGAAAAATTATGACAAGTTAATTGGAAAAAAAACTTCATAAAGATAGCATGGTAGACATCATGTTAGTTGTAACAGTACTTAACAAAAGGTTTGACTTGTACTAAACTGTTGGCTTTGACTGGCAGTTCTCATTCTTAACATCTGTTCCTAACTTGCACTTGGATGTTGGCTGAATTTAAGTTTTTCCTTTATATTTAGTCGAACTAAAGCATTTTTGAAACGGTCGTTAAGAGAGGAAAACGTTGCAGACTGAAGATTTCGAGTCAGATTGTGATTTTAAAAATACTAATAGTAATTTGACAGCTAACATTACATTGCTAAAAATGATAAGCTACCGATTTTACCATGAATTGAATGCCTACTGAATTTATAAAGTAAGGCCTCATTTAATTTAAACTAAACGGAAGGAAGGAAAATGAAAGGAAACAGAAAAGCTGTTCGAAAGAAAGCTGCCTCTTACGAGAATAGTACTTCAACCGATGTAAAATGTATTATGATCTATCAGAGTATTTAATAGATTTGGTACGTGTATAAATCGTATAAACTATCTTTTTTTTATTCGTTTATGTAATCATTTTCTGCATCTTAGAACGTCCATATAAATTAATTTTTCAAGACCACGAGATCAAGTTACCCCTCAATTAATTTTCATAGACTTGTATTTATCATTCATATAGGAAGCAACAGCAAGGACATGAATAGTATTTTTTGTCATAGGAAGCATATGCATGTGTTGCTGGTTTAGGTTTACTGCGAAATCTACCTTTGTCTTTAAGATTGGCTAATGTGTTCTCGCTCGCGGTCACTTCCACCAAAGACGGTAGATAATAGTCTGTCTGGCCACTCTGCTTTTTACTATCTCTTAGTTTCTCGCTGTTGCGTGACTGCCATATCACGCTCATACCAAATGTTGAGTTTCCATCAGCGGCTTTTAAAAGAGGTTCCATCATCTTCTCAGTTTTTGCATGCGGAAAGTAATGTAATAAAGAGAGAGCGATTGCTAATGTCAATGGGAAAAGTTTAAAAGAGTATTTTACATTGGTATTTCGAATGTATGGTTATACAAGTGAAAAGATTACTTAAATCGTTTGACGCAATTACAGGACAGAACTTTGAACGATCGGGGAACATACCACACTATCTCCGACACTCTCAAATTACTATAAATGAATTGTGCCTGACTGATGAAATAAGGTTCAGGCTAATAGCTGGCCCAGACATTTTAAATAAATTCTCATCATTCTGTAAGCGGGGATTAAGTTTTTTCTTCAGAAATAATCATATATTCACAATTCCGTTAGCTATGACGTGATTTATGGAACTACTGAAAGAAGACTTTAGTATTGAAAACTCAATTGATAGAATGTAAATGAAGTGGAAGGATTTTGAGATATTGGAGATACGACCGGCATCGTATTTCTTGAACGTCTTACCGCATTACTATAATTACAATACTTATCAAGAGAGCGAAAAAGTTAGTAAATTATGAATGGTTTGCTAGTTGCAAGTTTTAATATCGTCTCTATTATTGGATGGTCGTCCTCTTGCAATACGCTACGAGACTTTTGTCTGTGAATACATATATACAGTGAGAGAAACTTGAAAATTCGAACCACACTATAAGCTTTGGATAGTTGGTAGTGCTAAGTTTCTAGTGCTAATTTTGAAACAGCAAAAGTTGTGTCCAATCGACTTTTAAAATTTCTTACCGCAGTGAGTATATTTTTACTTTCGGTTTTCATGCGTTTACTTTGCCTCTAATTATAGTCTAAGAACATTTTTATAACAATCCAACTCCGTGCTTGGTACATGATTTATTTCAAAAGTGGAGGTGGAACTGGGATTATTAGAAACTGAAATAGACTCCAACGGAGCATAAAATGGTCATTTGTACACAAATAAAAGAAAAGTTCAGCTCAATGCACTTTGTTCACTCACCAAAATAGGAACCGTGAATAAACGACCAATATCGAGTGACTTTATTCTTCTCAAGGTTGGTGGGACCTCCCGTCTCCCGACCACAGTAAATAAGAAAGTAATTGCACATTTCGCTTTTTGTTATAACAGATTTTGTATCGCATACAATTCACAGAAGCATTCCTTTGAAAAAAGAGTATAGGGTACAATTCCAACGTTGGGTAGCACGAAATTGAGCAAATTTTCTTTCGACTCTAATAACAGATTTTGTATCGCATACAATTCACAGAAGCATTCCTTTGAAAAAAGAGTATAGGGTACAATTCCAACGTTGGGTAGCACGAAATTGAGCAAATTTTCTTTCGACCCTCCGTATGGTGAGCAACTATACGATATATAATGTGTGTAGTAATGAGATTATGCGGTGTGTGCAAAAAAAACATTTTTTCAGTGAAATATTTTATTGTTGCCATCCTTGTCTTTCGCTGAAAATAGTGCCACTGCTTCGACATAGTGCCACACAGATCTAAATGACGGAACTTATAATATACACTTTAATGATGGCTTTGACTTCGGCAGATAAAATCCTTGTTATATGAAACTTTTGGAACTCAGCCATTTCATGCCACTTGCAAACATTTTTGTATAAATCTTTGTTTGCTGGGATATGGTTTTTCCCGTAATGTTCTACGATTTTATATTTAGGGAATCTTAAAGTATAGCTTGGTTGGATATATCATGTTCCTTTCTCGAAGCAATGTTTCCACTGAGCATAGCGTCAAACATTTTTTCCTCCACATACACTTAAATTGAGTCCCACGGACACCTTCCTTTCGTCTGCATCAAAAAATGTCACATCCGAAGATTCAAGAACACCACAACGAAAAAGTAATAATTCTTTTATCTGTCGTTTGGGAATTGCAAGTCGGTAATGACAATGACAGGGTACAGGAAAAGGGACGTTTTTAATAAACCCATAATTTCATCCCATACACTACATTACAATAAAATAGTGTCTGCGCTGAAGCATAATATTTGAGATATGGAAGCCTTAATGCGTTTTTCCTCCGAGTTACTATTAAGTGTTAATGTACCATGCTATAAATAAAGAAGCTCAATGTAAACTTAGACACACAATACACTTTGATTAATGGGATTTTCTGTGCCTTTTCGTTCTACCTAAAAGATTGAGCTAGATTGACATTTGCACAAAATACTCTTTGAACTCCACTGTTTTTGTAGACCGGTCTCAAACTTATTTTCCTTGATCGACTCGCTACGTATTTTTACTGCAGAGAAAACAATGTACAACCTAAAAAGAAACTACATTTCCAAAATCATGGACACAATTCATATTTCTGAACAGTTGGGATAAAATATGAAAATACTTGTATCAGCAGCTAACAGTCTTGTAGTTTCCGTAGACGAGAAAAAGACATTTACAATCCCTGCCTTTGTGAAAATAAAAATGATGGGATACGTACACGAGGCAAAAAGTCAAACAAAAAATACATTTATCCGCATAAGTTTGGTTTTGTTTTTCTTCCTTC
>VYYJ01000166.1:0-91016 GCA_021029165.1 Cyphoderus albinus
TAAAATTTTAACACGAAAAAATTTGTTTGATATTTTATTTTTTAACTTAATATTCTATTACAGTACTTAATTAAATATTAATCTATTACAGTTTGTATCACGTTTTTATTTAAAATACTAAATGGCACGCCACATTAAATAGTCATTTTTCTTCTATTCTTGCTTTTTTATTTAATTTTTTATTAAAAGCGTAAAACTGTACAAAATCCATTTACAAGGCACATTATTGAACAGTCAACTGATTTCTTAAGAGACACGACGCTGTGCTTATAATTTCTTGAGTATTTTTAGGCCGTCGATCAAAATCAAGTTTTTAACAATAAAATCTGTTGAAATAATAAAATAAGATGGCTTTTAACATTAAAATATACAAAATGTACATATCGCATTGAACAGGTTTACTTCATGTGTACATAAAATGATTATTATTATATTTTATATACACAATACACAAAATATAAAGCGTCCTCAGCAAACAAACATTAACATATAAAATAAAATCAAAACTGGAAGTTTCTATAAAGGTGTGAAGATTTCTCCACCTCTACAATGTCATGTCATACATTTTATATACTGCTGCAGCTTCCAATTAACATAATCTTAAATTTTTATACAAACAATTTAACATCTTTTTATTTCTTAGTTTCTTATTTCTAAATCCTTTCAACATCATCTTATTTTGTCAGAAAATCACAGCAACCGCCAAGCTGTGAACTACAGCAGCGAGAAGGGAAGAAAGGTGAAAAAAATTATCTATTCACCCCGTCGTCAAACCCAAAATAATGTCTACCCATAAAATGGTAGACAAACATTTTTGAAGCCGTTGACACAGAAATGTCATTGAAGACATCTAATAAACATAATCAAAATACCCACACAGCAGCAGCTTTGCTCAGACCAACTGAAAAATATTCAACCCTTTTTTATTGACTTGCACTCTCTCCCTCGCGAACGTGTCAGGCAGCCGATAATTCAACAAGCGCACAAAAATTGAGCCCATCCATACAAAAACAGCTTTCATCATTTAACAAACAAAAGTCAATCGATCGTCTCTCTCATAGAAAAGTAATGATATTGTTAAATAAAGAAACAGGTATCAATAATAAATATATCAGAAAAATAAATACTCGCTTGCATGCTGAAAAACATTTTTATTTTTAAAAAGTTTTGTTTTCTTAAAAAGCATGCACACGTCGAAAGTGGAAGAATGACAGAAAAGAAAGAGGTTCTTTAAGTTCTTGTTGTTAATGCTGCTGCTACTTTTAACATGCGATAAAAATAAAAAGGCGGCTTTTACTCACTCGGTCCATGCCGTGCCTACATAGGTAGTTTAGTAGAATTGAGAAAGAAAAAGCACAATCTAATCAGACTACTGTCTCAAGTTCTTTATGGAATAAGTCTAATTGGTCTCGACATTTTTTATGAGTAGTCGTAGTAGCTGTCAGCAGTGGCTTCTGCTGCTGTTCCTCCTGTTGAGCCATCTTATTATTATCATCGTAAAATAATAAAGGGTGTTGTTTTCTCGAAGGTGGTGGCGGTGGTTGATATCTGGCACTAGAAGTAGCTGGTTTCCCCGCTTGTGCATCGCAAGTAGCAACTGCGTTAATATCATTGACTTGAAAATTATTATTAGTACTGTTCTGCTGAGGCTGATGCTTTTCAACTACCGAGCACAACTCCTTTGCTGGAGGTGAGGCGCCACGGCCAATGGGCCTTTGCCTTTTCTCGAGTTGCCGGAATTTCTTTTTCTTTGAAATTACCTTATCACACGAAAAGGATTTGTTGTTAAATGGGAAGCCATTATTATTACTAGCGGATTGCAACCCTTTGTCATTTTTACCGGGATGTGGATGATAATGATGCAAGGGAGGAAGATGAGCCGAAGCCGACGAGTGCCGATTATTACCTACTCCATTGTTATTGTGTTGCCGTCGAAGATTGGTATTTTTGTCAGATTGTTGGTTTTCTTGGTGGTTGTGCTGATGATGGTGCTGAGGTTGAGGTGGTGGTGGCGGTGGGTGTAGGTGTGTGCTTCTATTTGTGCCTCCACCACCACCACCATTATTCGGCTGATGACTAATGTTATTAAAAGCAAAGGTGCGCGGATGACTTGCCATTAACCAGGTTCGAACGTACTCCAAGCTGGTGAATTCTTTCGGACAATTCTGCTGGTCATTATTCCCTCCATTTGATGAGGTGTTGGCCGGCAGCATGGATGACGCTGCCCAAATAAACTGACTGAGACTGTGTTGGTTGTGGCTGGCGATGTCGTGGTGGTTGATGTTGATTTTGCTGGTGCCATGCGGAATACGTCACGGACGAAAAGTGAGTTGACAAAGACTGGCCATCATCTTCGATTGGGTTATTTGTTGTAAATTCGGTATCCGAAGGATAATCTGTAGAGTCGGACTCATCGGCAGTGTGGAGAAAGGGGGAATCTGAGACTAGCTTCCAATGCTCACTCTTCTCCAGTTTCTTATTTCGCAGAGCGACATTGTTGAATTGTTCGTCGAGGAGATAATGATTACCACAGTTGGTTAAAAGTGGGTCATGATTTTCCAGACATTTGGCACACAGGATTTTCAGCTTTTGACTTCCACCAGGAACAATGCCAGCTGCTCTCCTGTCACTATGCTGAAGCATTTTGAACATTATTTTTGGTAACGCGGCTGCCATTCTCGATGTTGCATCGAGGACTTCCTCCCGTTCCGCTGCCAGTCCGACTACTACACCCATTGTGATCTGCGCCGCCCTCACATAATTAAAATCCCATAAGAGTCGTCAATCAACTTTTCGTAAATGTTATTATTGTCGCTAGCATTGTTTCTCTCACTGAGATGAGGAATCACCGGGCACTTTCCATTTGCTCTGAAAGGACTCGATCCTGGATCCACTTTACTCACTCCACTTGTGCACAAACACCTGCTCACGGTTTTCGAGTCAGAGATTTGGTGATGCGGTGGTGGATAGTTCACTATTACCCTTGATGCCTTTTTAATTTCCACTGGGGTTGATGCTCGAATCTCGCAGAGTCCATCGAGGGATGTGAGACTGGCTCCATCGGATAAATACGTTTTACCCGTAATTTGGTTGCGAAGCCTGTCTCGGGGATGTTGATGATGATTCGGATGGTGAACATTGTGAATCGTGCTCGTCCCTTCCTCAAATTCTCCTTCTTCCTCAATGGGATTGCGATCATCGTCGTACTCGCATTGCTGGTGTTTGTGATGATGAGGATGGAAATAGGGATGTTGCTGGAGCTGTTCCCGTTTCGGAACTACTGAAGGAAGAAAATGCTTTGAGGAAGCGACCGGAGTGGTGTTCGCACTTCGGGCAGCTCTCTCCATTACTCCAGAAGCGGCGAGTGGAGTGCGGCTCTGCTTTTGCTTCTTGTAACTCCGACTCGTCCCTCTGTCTCTGCCGTGGTCTTCAAAGAAAACGATGGAAAAATCACAGCCCTTTTCCTTCGCTGTCCGTAACTGACTCTCTTCCTCGTTGTCCAAATCAATGTAGTTCTCTGGGCAATAAAATAATCTGCTGCTGGTGATGTTCGCACCACCGCCACTGCCATTCTTTGAATTGATTACTAAAGTGTTCGTGTTCCGACTGTTTGAGGAGCCACTGCCACTGCTATCATTGCAACACGTCTCGGGGATCCAACTTATCGGGGATTTTATGGAAATTGGCATACATTTATTTGAATTAGTTGTTGGTTGCTGTTGGGGCGATGCCACTGATCCTCGTGGTGGCGATGCTACTGCTGACTTGAAAGATGATATCATCATCAGAGAGGGTTCCCCTTCCGTCTTGTTAACACCGCCACAGCAGTCTTCTTGGTCGCACTCCCCTTTCACGCTTTCTCCGTCCTCTTCCTATCAAAATACAAATAGGATAAAGTGAGGAGAAAAATGCATTACTTAAATAAAGTGATATTCTAGAAATACCCCAGTAGTACAAGAAGACGGAAGGCAATGCAATGAATTTCAATTTTTATTTTTTAAATCACATTTTTAACACACATTGAACATTTTTTGTGACAAGTGGTGTGATTCCCTATATTACATGGTTGGGTGGATGAATAGATGGAGACCTTGAAGCAAGTTTCTTCTTACTTTTTTTATCATGGCAAATATTTGATTGAAAGTGAAAATGGCTCGCAGATCATCAATCAGTTTTTATTCTGTGAGTGAGAAATGGATTAGATGGTTGGAGGGATTGAATTTCAAATGAAAGTTTAGTCATGCATATATAAAAAATAAAAATCTATTAAATTGTATCCATTATTTTTCCATTCGCACTTTTGATAAAGGCGAGAATTACTCTTGTAAGCACACAAATTATCAGTATCAGAAAATATTTATGTATTGCCTCAGGTCTAGCATTTTATACGGGTTTTTGAATGAGCCAAAAAAGATGATGATGAGAAAGGTAATTATTTACCTTACTTCATCATCTTCATCATCATCAGGATCACTCTTCTCGCTTAACATTTGCATTAAGAGTTCCACGCGGATGGGGATGCGATAGATTTGAGTATGGGGCCGAGGTAGGAAAAGAACAATTTTAATGATAATGATACTACATACATTAAATGCCCAAAAGGGTAATACTTAAACAAATTGTGAAAATGACTGCTGTATGTAAAAATGTATGATAGAGAAGAAAATGATGATAATGATTAAATAACAATGTACACAGTAGCTAAAGAGAGATGACGGGCTTTAATGTTGTTTAATAATGATCATTGAAGAATCCTATAACCGATTCTCCCTTCAGCGACTCAGCTTACTGAAATGAGTTGCGTTAAGTGCATGCGAGAGAGAGGAGAATCTGAAAATCTCTCCTCTCATACGATATTAGTAGTGCCGTAATAACAGGGTGGCTGTGAAAATATACGATGATTACTCGTTCCACTCCTCTCGCCATTTACAATATCATGCTCTCGGAGCGCACACGCATAGCGAGCGCTTCATGATCACCATCACCGCTGTATAACTTGTTCGGCAGAAACGAAAGAAAGACGAGCGTAAGTCACTTTAACAAAACTCGATGTATAAATTCTTTCTTGATTCATTTTCCATTTTTTGATTCATCTCCTCTTCTCAAGGCAAAGTGAAGCTTGAAGAAGGAAAAAGTGAATTTACATACATAACCGAAAAATATAAATAATGATTTTGCTACTCCTACTTAGGCGCTGATGATGATGCCACTGCTTTTCTTCCAATGATGCACACTTATCACTTACCTACCAACCGAAAGAAAAGAAAATCCCCTTTTCATCATTTTCATCAGTTACGTAATCATTTTTATACATTTTTTTATTTTCTTCATCGTTTGTTTCACAAGCATTAGAAAGTACGTGTAGGAAGGAATTAACAAAGCGACGACGGCAGTCTCGGTGGCGGTGCACGCGGTGGTTTATTATGTGTAATGTTTAATCTTTCTATTCACGGTAATTTATATCGCGATTAAAATCCCATAATTTCTATTCTTCTCGCTCATCATGAACAGTCTAAAACAAATGATAGTTTAAGACGGTGAAATTCGAATCATTTATTTCATTCTTTCTTCTCACTCTAAACACAATTCCAAGGTTTAATCTAACATATAACAGGCATTCGTGTATATGGTGCATTATCAGTCCCATAAATTTATTTCTTATTTTTACTGCTACTTTCGACCATCTCTCATTTGTTAACAAATGGTACTTTTTCCCCGTTGGTCACTTTTTTCCATTTTTTCTTAAAATTTTATAGCTACAATAAATGAAGGAATATTTTGAGTCTGAATGAAAACTTTTCTGGCTCCATGATAATCACCCATTAACTGACAGCCTAAAAGAAACAAATTGCTTGTCATTTGATGCCTTTTCAGAGCCAGTAATGTGGAGCGGAATGTATGGAATGAAATGGATCATTTTTTTGGGAGAAGTGAGAGAAGAATTGTTTCTTTTGAATGGTGGTAGTGATAATAATGATGAGTTTCTGACTGCCGGAGAAAATGCTCTCTTTGTTTATTTAAGTGCATAATCATGTGAACAAAGTACGTAACTAATCCCATTTTTTCATGTGAAGCTGAGAGCATGCTTTAGAAAATGAGACGGTTCCGCAGAGATCAACCGGGTTCACTTGAACATGTCATGCTAAACCTCGGAAACTTGACGAAGAAGATGATGAATCTCGTTCTGGTACTTTACTATGAACTAGCCGTGTCTAATCTTCTTCTCTAACCAAGGTATTAAAAATATCCACACGAGAAACAATGTGAATCAGGAAAAGGGAAAATTCTTTGATGAATTTCCTCCTGACAGGTAAAATTCGTTTGGTAAAAAAACAATCGGATGAAGTGATGTGAGTCAAAAATACGTATATACCTAAATGCAATAATACAATCTGTAGGTGTATTACACTCGCCTTTTCTCTTTCTCAATGTAAGTTTGCAGTGAGTGGTACTTACGTTGACAGAATCAATTTTTCAACTTCTCTCTTTCCTTGTAGTATTAAGCACATTGCATCATCACATTCTAGTCTGCACACCCGAGTAACAAACAATCAAGTTTTGTTTTAAAAAAATGCCTTACACCAATACAATAACAATAACCCATTGTTTTCAGTTTTCTCCATCCAACCATCCATCCGATTCCATTCGTACTTAGGAGTTTTCTAAAATTTCATTAATTCAAACTTTTGCCTGCCTGTCTCTCTGCATTCACTTAACTTATTACAAACATCAGTCTCTGATGTACTTTTCTTACCTGGTTCATACATTGGTTGCTTTGGTGGTGGGAATGATGGTGCTGACGCGTCTTACTACGACTGTTTTTCTTTTTCAGACTAGCACTACTACCACTTTTGTTACTTATTCTTCTGGTCAATGCTTCCTTAATGTTTGTATAATTATTATTTGTCACGGGTGGAGGAGAGGACCAAGTTGTGGGCTTCGCACAAGCCATCGTTACATTCTCATGGTATCTCGGCTCCTTCTTCACGTTTATCATTGTCTCTGCCTTGTAACGTCCACTAATCTTCATGTCACTCTTTGAACAATCTTTCTCTGATCCGACTTCTTGGACACCGGTATGGTCACTACTATGATGATGATGATGCTGAAACACGATTGAATTTTTGGTGACTTCTTTGCCTCGACTTGTGGTTGAATTATGACTAAAATTGTAATTTTCAGAATGGTGGTGACGATGAGAATTTTTGCTATTCATTAGTTTTCCTGAATCTTGCTGCTGTTCGGGCACACCATATTTTTTCATTGTGACAGATAGAGAGTCGTTCTGCTGTAGCTCGACAAAAGACAATTTTTTGTCGTCTCCACTTTTGCCAAAATTATTCTCTTGTGGCTCCTTCTGATTATCGCCATCTTCTTGATGATGACCCTTACGTTTAATGTTCAAAGGATGCGACAAAGAGGAGCAGCACATTGACAAACACTCGGTTGTCTCCTTTCTGTTGCCAGAATGGGATTTACCGTTCTTCGCAGGATGGCTGTTTTCATCATCGTCACTTGCAAGGCGACGCTTTCCGTACCCGCTATCACCGTCCTCATCGTCCTCCATATGAACCACGCCACCTTCAACTTGAACTTGTTTACAATTGCTTTCAGACTTTTCAGTGTCCTGGCTGGGACTTTGCCCTCGACGCCACTGAAAATGCCACGAGGAGACTACTAAAAGCCATCCAACAAGAAGGCACACACCACTAGTGGCACACAAAATTAAAACATTTTTCTCTGCACTGTACGAAAGCAAGAAAAACAAAGTTATCGCCACATTCTCTACTGTCACCAAAAGAACCGGAAGTATGGCAGCCAATACATTTGAAATTCCTAGAGCATTAAACACGGTGATTGCAGGAGGAGACGAACTTGTGTCCCAAAATAGCACATACGTCAAAGGTAACACGCGCATTAGTAATTGCTGTCGATGTTCTCGGAGCACGTTGATAATTTTAGCATTGTCATCTTTTTTCCCCTTATAACCCTGATGGCTAGAAACGGCAAAACAACGTGATAAAGGGTTTAACACGGTGCTGTTTCCTACGGGATCACTATCACTAGATTGATTACATTTTTCTAATTGGGCATGGCCACCATTGCCAATGCTCTCTGCATTATTGCCGCATTCACAATCGTTATCGTGGTTATCATTGTCCTCATCTCCTTCGCCTGGAACAACTGGCATTCCATTCTCCATTACGACTTCGCTCTTTACGAGCCCACTGTCATTGCTGCTGCTCTTACTCGAGCTACTATCACGAGACATGTCATTTGCACTTGCAGCCGTTGTTCGTGCTCTGCTTGGTGAGCTCGTTGACTTGTTTTTTGTTACGCAACTCCTGCCGCCGTCCATGAGCACCCATGAACTGAGCCAAGCGAAGGAGACAGTCAAGTGTAAAAGAGTGATAAAACCTGTCCAGTAGTAATTCATTTTATACATAAGCATTCCTAACGAGACGAGTCGAGAGAGGAGGAGAAATGCCCTGCCCGGCTCACTGTAACAATTTCGCAAAGCAGACGAATTGTAATGGTAATGGTTCATCGTCCACTTTTTTACAAGTATGGAGAAACGGTGAGCATGAGGAGTTTTTTGAGTCAGTATTATCATTCTCATCATTTTCTTGTTGCGGCTGATTATCTCCATTGAAGTCGGTTCGAGAGTAGTTGAAACGGAGATTTGGATTGATATCACTAAAGCCACTTTCTAACTTTGTATTCTTTCCCGCTGGAGAAGTGGCCACCACAACAATTGTGTGCAAATTATTATTATTGTAATTGTTTCTTTTTCCTAAGTGAAATATTCGAAGAGGAGGTGAAGGAGACAGTTGAAGAAAGAAGGAGGAGGGATGTTACACAGCACAGCATCTCAACGACCACCAACCATGATGACAATGCATGATAGCTCTATCAAAAAGAAAACAATAGAAAACATTTTTTCAACAGTTGTTCATGACGAGGATAATGATGATGACCACGGCTATCAAAAATGCTCATAAATCACACTACTATTTACTTTACATTTTTTCTACATTCAAAAAATTAAAGACATCCCAATGAACATTGTTGCGCTGTGTGTGTTCGTTCGTGGAGAGAAATATTTGTTATGTTATGACCGTTCCGTCGGTTTAGTCACATTTCACAAGCTATACATAAACATCATAACATTACATGTGCACACACTGTTTTTGTGCGGAGAGGCATAATGTTCAATTCATATCATTATCATTATCGTCGTGACTGGCACAGGTTAGCAAAAGAAAGAAAAAAATCTTGTTTCAATTCACTGTTTCTCATTCTGTACCGGCGTTTAATTTTCCTCGTTGAGCCACGATGAAGATGACGTATTAAAATTTCAAACTTGCAATAATACCTACCCAAGTTAAATTGAAAACTTATTAAATTATTAATTTATTTAACTTACGTCTACTGGGTACGGCGAGGTGTACAAAGGAAAGAGAAGTTGGAGTTGAGCTGTTAGAACCCATGCCAAATGAATTGTGACAAGAGGCAATGACTGGACGTACGTTTGAATGGTTTTCAACCTAAAGAATTCTTCGAGATCTGCTCGGTCATACGCAAAGGCTAGTTTCAGGTAGCGCCAAAGTAGTCCTGTACAAAGAGAAAACAAGCACATTTTTTTACGTGAAAACATTCTCCGTGTGTGATCAAAATTGCGTCTGGACTTGCTAAATAGGAGCGCATTCAATTTACAACATCAAAATTGGAAAAGACATTCGCTATCTTCACCTCGTAATTAGAAATCAAATCACGCATCTTCACATCTTGGTATTTTTATATACAATTTTGGCAATTAAAATATGGACGTTTAACGTATTTAGCGTTTGTCTAATGCAAATTAAGTCAACCGGTGACTTTATCACAGATAAAAACAATACCGCCAATCAAAAAACTTATTGTGTCAGCTATTCCATTTTTTGGTCATGCACTCCGCCAGGTAGAGTGTCATGTTACCCATCACATTATGCCAAGATTTCATGAAAAGTATGTGTGGCCTGTTTTTTAAATCTTGTCCAAATATGTCTATAGTATGGACGTAGCGTAGCAGTTAGTTTTGAATGTTCGAGCAAAAACAAATTATAATAATGCAATTTGTAAAATAATTCAAATAAAATGTACAATGACTGTTTTTCTCGCAATTATTCAAGAAATGTAGGTAGACAAGGGTCTGCTATCAAAAATGAATTTTTATTACGTTGCAATTGTGGTAACGCGACAAAACTGTTTGGCAAGCATCTTACGAAAAGATGTAGTTTAAGAGGTCTTCAAAAATGATGAGTAAAAAAGAGTGGAATGATTGATTACCCAGAAGAAAGGAGTGCATCACATAACAAAGCAACCGGCCACAAATCCGGCCAGAGAAATCCATTCCCCCAAACACCCAAACGAGGCTGATCAATGTCACCAGGAGAGATGACAAAACCGAGCTGAAAATCAACGACCATGACCATGATGATTGTGACAATGACGCCGCCGAGGTTGTGTTTCTTGCAACTTCTCTTATCAATGATGAATCTTGAAGCTGCAGTTCTTGGAATGAGCGACAACACTGAATCACTAAGAATATCTGCAAGAATGCCAATAACAAAAAAAAGTCACAAACAAATATACAAAATGTACATACGTATGCATTATCCTAACACGCAAATTACGGGATTATTTAGTAGCTACTCTGCTACATAATATGAGGTAATAAATAAAAAGCACATAAATAATTCCGAAAGAGAAAAGAAAGTCCGCTCAACGGTAACATGTTTTCGTTGCGTAAGCCAATAATAATAAAATAATAATTATAAAAAAGGACCTAAAACCTAAAAGCTTAATAAACTAATCTGCCTTGGTTTCAGTGATAGTGAGTGTTGTTAATAATCCCATGTGTATGCAAGTAGAGTACTGTAATGTATGTTTAGGTTCAATGGGTACCAATGTCTAATGCTGCGGAGACACAGATCTTATTATCATATTATTACTATTATTATTACGCTTCGGTTATTTAGCAATTATCCATCCGTCCTCTTCCTCGCCCATCCTTTACTTTACTACGCTGCTATCTGAAGACGAAAACCAGATTTGCAAGTCAACAGCTCCGCTGCTACTTTTACTACTGCCTCTTACTTGACTAACAAGACTCACGGAACGACAACTCCACACGGCTCGTTTTTTATCTATGCAGCATTTTATTGTTTTCCACTCATTCAAAATCCAAGTTACGCAGGTTTGAGCTAGTTACACTCTTTCTTTACCACTGAATGATTATCATCTGATTCTCTATTGCTAAGCTAAACGGATAAACCGGCTAAATGGCAGACCACTTTTCTCCTTAATCTCTTAAAACGTAATATAGTATACAAACGTATTTACTCGTAGTACGCTTTTTTGCATACTTATGGATGAATAGTTCGCATTTTTTCTTTGCTGCAAAGATTGTCACTTTCAAGGGAAAAGCAAGTTAGAAAAAAATTTGAAAGAGGTTGGTGATAATTATAATAAAATAATAATAATAATAATATGGTAATCCGATCATCATTTTCTGCTGCCATTTTTTTGTAAAGAGAACAAACGAAACGGCACGATAAGAATACGAGATTAGATTAGAAAACATTGTTACAATAAAATTATGAATGTCTACATGACCGTGACTACTCAAGTGCATAATAAAACCGCATAAAGAAATGATTTAGCGATCATGACACAGGACACCAAGGGAAAATCCAAGACGGTGAAAAATCATGATTGTGCTAAAAAGGTGATGACGATGACAGTCGGAGTCTGACTGACTCTTGGGAGAGGCAAAGTAGCTCTTAAAGTTGGGAATTTATGTAAATGCGTGTTGCAGAATAAGGAATTTATCTGTTAAGTCAAAGAAGAAAATGAGGAGATTGACATGATGATCTGACGACGTTGACGTTTCGCCTTTGAAAAAGATTTTAATTGTGCTACTTCATTTTTAATTTCATACACACCAGGAAGGATTGGTGACGAAGAGATAGGCGGGACGATACGCATGCATGAATGACAGATTATGAAGCTATTATCTTCTTCTTTTACCGTATATTTTTTCTAACTTTTCTATAAGGACTAGTTTTTTTAACTTTAAGACAGCTGCACACGTTTCATTTAACTGAAAAAAATAATACTCATGGACTTCGACTTGACGCTTGGTTTGCAAAAAAAAAGATTTTATTAATGCATATTGCAGTGTGCAAAAGTATGTTTAGTAAAATATTTGTAAAATTGAGAAAAAAGACAAACAAATATTGTAATAAAAACGGACATTGAATATTTTAACAAGTCCCGTTTGACATTTTTCTTTCTTTTTGGTGTTGGTTCTTGGGTCGTTGAGAATAGTATACTCACAGAGAAGTCTATTAATTTATTGTGAAGCATGACAAACAATTTTCTGAAAGAACGAGAGAAAACTGCTCATTTGAAGAAGTCAAGCGGAGATTATAATAACATAATAAAAACAAAGAGAAATTTACGATAATAAAATGTTAAGGGCCAAAGCAAAGCTACAAAATAGTAAATGATTTGTACGCATTAACGCATTAAGGTGGTATATTGAATATTTTTCGTTTTGTTAGGTACTTAGCGAACGGAATATTGTACACACGTTAAGCTTTTAGCTGTTTTATTAGAAAAGAAAGAATCGCCAATTAATTAGTACAACATTAATTTGGGTGAAATAAGAAACTATACTTTAGTGGTTTTAATGGACAAAATAGGTTTATGTAGGGGTAAAATGAGATGATACTGTAGGGTATTTTTGATTCCTATTTACAAATAAAAATTAAATATGTTCCTGTTCCTAGTAGTTTGTGATTTTTATCTAAAGCTTCCCATCTTACCATTCCTTACATATTTTGCCACAAGATTTCTTCCACTCTTACTCATACCGGTCATCCGTCATCTCATCTCGTCAATTAATATTGCATAAATGGATTTATCCAATACAGTCCATTATTAACCGACGTTGCCTAACCCTACGTCTCATTACAGATATTTTGCGAAGCAATTTCACCTTATCAATAAATTTCATCACGATAGCCTTATAATATGCGGTTATTTTCTCTTCTCTTTTACAAACATTCTTTCAAGAGTTTCATTCTGATTTGAGAATCTTAATGTCACCAAAAGAAAATCATAATAAAAAAAGTTGTTTTGTTTTTACCTGAATTGCGACTTCAATCAAGTATGTCACCACGAGTGTTGATGCGATACAGAGATTCTTTGAATAAAATTCACTCGATTCTGCGGATGACAAAGGTGACGTCACTCCCTTTTGCTGATGACTCGATGGGTGATGATTGTGATGACAATCAACAGTAAAATCTTCGTTTGAGCTGTGCCGTCCTTGAAGGTAACTATTTGCCAGGTTGTTCATCACCGGCGAAGTGGTAAAGTAGGTAGATGATGAGCATGGCATTGCCGTTGTGCTGTTAATGTAAGGAAGATGAGCTTCCTCAGGTGCTCTCTCTTCCACTTCTTCGTGATCATCCTCATAATCGTCATTTTGCTTGAGATTTGTAGTCAGTTGTCATTCCTCGTGATAGTGACGATTTGACCGTTGCAGATTTCTCTTTTGAATGATTTCGTCGCTTGTCGCTCCACTTCTTTGGACGAATTTCAAAGTGTGCATCGATTGCAGTCGTTGATGGTGATGGATTCGGGAGCTCAAGTTCTGGACTCATTTTTTCGTGATTGCTAAATTAATTTACTCTGCTCGATTATTGGTTGGCCACTTTTGCCCAGTTGGAAACAAACCTTCGAAGCAGCAAAATGTCAATCACAACTTCTTTTGCTAAAGCGCGAGTCGTAAACATTATTATTCTTCTCCCTTTTGCTTTTGCACTCTGGTGTAAAGTTCGTTCTTACTTCACCTGGTTTTCTTCCTCACAAAATGAAAAAAGATGAGTGGAATACCTGTCGAATAAGAAAAGAATTCTCATTAGAATTCCAGCAACTCCTTCAATGTTTTCATTATGTTACCACAAATGAGAATGGGCCATAAAGGGGAAAAGTAAGCGGAACAGAAACAGAACACCGCTCAAGTTTTTGCGTCAAAGCTTTTATTGTTGAAAATCCATTTACACATCCTTCTTAAAAAATCGCCTTTCTTTTGCATTTTACCCTCTATGCGGCTTTATATACAACCGACGAATTACACGTGTCAATGAAATAAATAATGTGTTTTGAGCATGGCATGTTAAAAAGTCTCATTTTTTACTGTCTCTTTTGTTTGCTTGCTTCGTCACAGTCACAACTTTTCAGTTTAAAAGGTGTACCCAAAATGAATTCTCAGGCAGGTACCTATGTATACACAGGTATGAAATACCAGCAGAAAGTTTCATAATGTGATTCTGTCCTGCTTTGCTGACAGGAAGTGACAAGAAAAAATATAAATGTGTTCACCCATGTCTCAACGGTTTGAATGAAATGCAAACCGTCAGACAGCAACTGGATTGTCAACTCCACCGCGTTAATCCCAACTCGTTCCTTCGTTTTTATTTATTTTCTTGTGTTCAGGGGATTTTTTTTCCTTAAAAGAAAAATGTATCTCTTCCTTCCATCGCATAAAATTAAACAAAAAGAAAACTATGCAATCACTTTAGTTAAAGATAACAATGTAAGAAAGAAGGAAGGACGTTCTTTATTTCGAATATTTTTGCATTTAAATGAGCTTAGCAGTACGCATCACAAATTAAAGATTCCAAAATGAAACATTTAAACACTTCACATTCACGGAGGAATGGCGAAACTTTTTCTCAGAGGCTGAGAGTTACAATCGCCGTGCACCTATTCCTGTACATTTGTAAGAGGGTTGCGGTTACGTTCCAATTAACTTTCTACTGACTGACTAACGACAACGAGAGCTGGGGCAAGGCAACACTCATCTAATCTAAATGGCAAATTAAAGAGCGATGTATGTGACAAGAAGAAGAATTTGCCAGATTCCCTCAGTAATCTCTTTTCTTTCACTCACTCAGCAGCGTAGCGTTTAAAAATGAATGAGTAATTGAACCAGAAATAAAATGTAAAAACAAGATCTCAAATCTCTTCTACGCAGTCTTAAAGTCACGTCAATAGTAAAGCCGGTCTGGTTTTTATATTTCTGCTTAGTTTTTTTCCAATTGAAGCCTACACACATTCATTAAAGAAAAAACGCATTAGGTTATATTTTCGCTTCCCCACAGAGATTTCAATAAATGATTTGAGTTTTGACACGAAATCCTCATATTTAGCCGTGTTTTTATTACCAACAAAGTCATCCATCCACACATTCAAGGAGAGAGCCTTTATTACATGTAGAGAGGAAAGATGGAAAAATGCACGCAAAAGGAACAGGAGGGCGGGCAGACGGGTGGACGATACGATTTTTTTTTCTATTGAAATGTTGTTTGTAACTTTGTGGCTGACGCTGATGCAAACAACATTAATTTATTCAACAATCGCGGAGAAGAGTGTAAAGTTAGAGTTTATAGAAGAAACTTGCTCGTCCAACTCCAAACATTGTTACTCTTGTAGAAAAGGCATGTATCTGCAATAACTGTCACCTTTCACTTGCTGCGCCTGTCTAGTTCGCTGCTGCTCCACTGATTACTCTAGCTTTGCATGTATTCTCAGCAGCAACCTAGCACTAATGTGGTTATTTTATTTTGCTGGTAGTTTCATTATTCCATGTAGAAGAAGAGAAGAAAGGAATGACACTTTTTCATGTTCCGTTGGGAATTTAGAATTACATTTCTGGCTCTTTCTCTTATCTTCTACATAAATATTCTATTTAGCAAAATAGCAGGTGAAATAAAGTATTTAGCACTTATCTGTGTGTATGTGTTATGTAATATAATACTAGAAAAATATACTGTAATATCCAATTGCTTTTCTGTCTTACGAACGATGGACAATGTATGTACCAGTGAGAGCCATTTATGGCATGACATGGATCTTTTTCAGTCGAATGAACGGATGCATACCAACCGAGCGAGCCAAATAGTTGTTTGTTGTAATACTTGTGTTTTGTTATGTATTTATGTATCGTTTTGTCTTATTTTTCTCTTTCTCTCTCGCTCTTTGTGATTTTTTTTCTAATTTTTACAGCCTGCCGGTCCATTCAGGTTGCGCACAGCTTCTTATTGCTCTTTTATAAACGCTCAACGACGTCCTCATACTAATCAAGTAATCTGACCAGCGACTGAAGAAGTGAGCGACTATGAAACGATATCAAGTTAAAGTAGTAAAAAGTATATTAATGCAATATCCTTCATTCTTCTCTCATCCTGCAAAAAAAATAACTTTTTTACAATTGTAGCTACTACTTACTACTTACATACATTTAATGCCCTCCATAAGATGATATATACTTTAGTTTCACAATACAATGCAACGGCATCGTCGACAATTCAATCAAGTATATAAAATCATGCGCATAAATGCTAGAAACGACAAGTTTTTAAGCTGAGTAGAAAAAAAGAGACGGAGAAAAAATGCTCTTCTCCTTTTTTACACGACCTGCAACTACAAAGTAACAGTAGCCGAAAAAATGCCACGAAAGTTGCATAGTTAAATTGAGGTTTGCTTTTTACATCTTTCAAAGTTATGGAATATTTTCGGCTATAAAAATTGATGGTATAATAGTAAGGTGACCATTCCATATAATTTAATACCTTTTGGATATTGCATATGTATCTTTCGTTGTGACTACATCTACCAGAACAGAATTGTATAAAATAAGGCAAGAAACAACAAACTTTGAAAGTTTGCTGATATTTGATAACTAGTGTCCAATTTGAATCTTAGTGTAAATTTTGATATAAAGAGAAACAGCAATAGGATAAATCGTTGACCAAAAGTGGCCCACATTTGAAAAGGCTCGTAAGCATCAAGTTGTATGTAATCTCATTGTAATCATGACAGTATCCTTCTTCCTGATTGATGACTGGATTGAAGGAGAGAAGTTGTAAAACTTCAAATTTACATCCATTACATCAGATATCAGATCATAAATACTTTCTGGGTTTATGGTTCATAATAACATAATATTTAGAGGTGTTATTATATAGGCAGGTAACAATTACAAACAAGCAGATATAACGGAGCAATTTAATTTTTTGTGTTGTTAAATCTTAGAGTTGGATTGTTGAATTGCGTTCGTGATGTACGGCAATAATGGCACGACAGGCAACTATGACTGACTGTTCCGACTGACAAGTTTTTGTGTTAGTCCCTGATAACGATTTGAAACTGTTTGAAATTCTGTATAACAAGTTGTGTACAAGGGATTTTCTTATTTGTGCAGTTTGGCATCTGTCAATAACAAACCGTTAGAATGATGTACTGACCACAGTTAGTTATTTCAGATATGAGAGAGACAGATAAAAATACGAAAAGATTAATGAATAAAATTAAAATTAATGAATAAAAAATGTAATCTTTGTAATTTAATGCGAAGTGTGAATATTTCAATGTCACTTGGGCTCTCAACACATTTTCAAGTGCAACACTTAAAAAGCAGAAAGGTTAGTTAAACCCAAAAAAAGATTTTTCTACACTCATCAGGTAAAAACCTCAATTTTCTCTTCAATTTATGATTATTATTTTCCTCGTTTTATTTGTCAGACTGTATTATCATAGAGCACACCTGGCCGTTCATTTTTAACAAGGGTTAGGCTGAACACCGAATAAAATTATCTTCTTAGTATACTACAAGGAATTTCACTAGTGGCGGAGAGATTTCTGGACATTTTTATGTCCAAAAGAATTTTTCTATTTTCATAAAAAATATTTCTCCTTGCCATCCTCATTATCAACATATGAAGTGGAAAGAAGCAGATGTGTGAAACTTTTGAAAGAAACATTTCGAAATTCCAAACACACAAGACGAGGTTGACCATTTCTTATTCCTTTCCTGCTGTGCTGTTATGTAGTGTTTTATGCGACTTGTCGCTCCTCCAGGCATCATGCATTGTAGCTCTAGTAAAGAAGCAAATGCGTACTTATTTAATAGCAACAATGTTTTAATGTTGAAAAACTCTTATTAACCTTTTTTTCGTCTGACAGACGATTTTAGTACGAAAAAAGTATTTGAAAGAAAGGAACGTTACTAGGTTCAAAAACTTTAGAGAACACTTCATACAACTTACTTTAAGGTGTGAGACGCCTAGCCTTGCCTTGCACCCACATTTGTAGACATTGACCATACAGAGAAATGTTAAGAAGAAAAAAATAGCAGAACAGAAACTCATCACCACCTTTTACTAATATTATACTTTTACTTACAAACAGCACACCTATAATAATAATATCCTTCCAGTCTCTAGAAGTTGTTTATAAAAAGGAATGTGTCATTATTATTCTAATATAGGCTGTAGAGTACAAAGTCATTACCTTTATTACTACGACTTGGGAATTTCTTTATACTTTTGAAAATAATGTATCAGGATCAGGTTGTTGGGTACGAACAGCAAAGGTGCGAATCTACTTACTAGTAGGTATTTTTACTTTTTACGTTTTATCACTATTGCTACATTACATAAAGCTACAGTTTAGATAAAGATAGCAGTGGGTGACGACGAGTGAAGTAGTTGTTATTTTTGGACAATGTGGCATTTTTAGTTTTGTGCTTTCTTGTAAATATCTACTTTTAATACAAAACTTAGAAAGATTTCCATCTAATTAAAATTGTATGAAAAAACTAGATTTAAATTAATGAAATCAACTCGTTTCTGACTCAAATGTATTATCATCAATATCTCAAAATCTCCGCTGTATAGTTCTGTCAAGGCCCCGTTATGCATCACCCTTTAAATATTTGCGATAAAATATACATATGTACCTTTTAGTTAGACACTTTTCCTGTAGAATACTAATAAACCCAACTGACAATACACAAACCTTAAAAAGCTGGTCCAAATAATTGAAGTCAACACGCAAATGTTTGAATTAAATTTGAAAGAAAATCCGAATAATGCTAAAAGAGGATTATGGGTAATTCTCTTGCGGAATGCGGAATGACATCAAAAGAATGTACCGAGGATGCTGAATATAATGACCATAACCAAATTGTTGTGGGCTAGTAAGTAACACGAGTACAATGTTGTTCTGTAATAGATGGGTTGCTAGTTTCACTTTGTTCTATATACAAGTTTATTCCGGTCAGCGCCAACATAAATGTCACCATCACCACTGCACCATGTTCCATTTCAAATATTTTTGATAAATGAAATAAGCTCTGGGGAGAAGAAAAATTTGTTCAGTAAGGCGGTACCATCCCATTACTTACATTTAGATTATCAGTATTTAAAGCGTCTCATGTTTTTATACAAAACAGACAAAGACTATATGAAGCAATGACATGGTGGTCCTTCAAATCCATCATATTCTCGAAAAATTTATGCTCCTCGTAATCTGGTAACATACCGTAAGTCTTACCATTGTATGTATGTAGGTAGAACATGTATTATGATTACCTACTACAATTATTATTTACTTTTACTGCATTCATGATGGGTATGGTCTGGTTTGTTTAGGGAGTGAGGTTTCATGTGCGTGTGTCTTATGAATATGGTCTGCGACTTGTCCGTATCATCTTTACATTGTCGTGTGGGTCTCCCGCTGGTTTGCATGGAATTTTCTCCTTTCTTGATTCCCACTAAATTCTTCATTTACCAAGAAGAGGGTACTTATGATTTGGCTAGAGTTTCATTTCTGGCGAAATATAAGGTAAACTGAACCTTTTATAATAGTAGTACCAGATAGATACATCAATCTTCTTTTTAATAATACCTGGGCCTAAAAGTAGAAATATTGTCACCAATTCCACAACTTAAATGGTTTTGAGGTTTATTCTGTCCGTGTGAATTTTGCATTAAACAATGTAGACAAGAATTGGCCAGAAAAAAGTCAACCACAAAACTATAAACATAACACGACACATCTTTTCTTGAGATTTTCCTCTTCGACAGCCAACAAGCAAACAAAAGAGAAATACCCGTCAGTATCAGTCACTCAAACTGAATGTACATATCTGAGCATCTTTAAAGTTAAGCAAACAAAGAGGAAAATCCTCTGTCTCTTTTTTATTTTGCTGTTGTGCTGTGTCCATCCATCCTAACAAAGTGTGGTGAGGAGATGGCGATGCGGGAGCAAAAAAAAAATAAGAAGGATTTACATTGTTGTCCATGAATAAAAAGAAACGCATGATTTAGGATTTACGCATTGCCAGCCGGACACCGGCTGTGATGGTGTCTCCTGCCTCAGTCCAACCACTCTTCCGCCCAGCTTTAAGTGTGCATTTTTACCTGGTTCGCCTGAGCAAGAAGTCAAGAAAAGAAGGCAAATCCTATTTTAATAAAAAGGACTTTTAAAAAGTGTTCTTTTTTATCTCCTCGGTTTATCAATCATTGCTGGAAGCAAAGCGTGCATGTAAAAACCTGATAAGTACGTACGTACCCGCTAACTCGAACGAGATGTGCACAAAGAATTAAGCATTAAAGTTTTTGTCAACTTAACCCTCATCATTTCATACCCCATGGTGAAGCCATGCACGCTTGGATCTGGGACTCTTTTATTTAATAAAACATAGAGAGAAAAAATAATCCGAAGAGAGCAAGAATCACAAAGATTAGGATGACAATGAAGATTAACGATGAGGATGATACAGTGTGTTAAATGCCATTAATTATTTGATTGTCAATCATTGAAACTTATGTATACACTTGCTCAACAATGCAGGATTGATAACAGTGAAAGTCCAAAAAGAAATCAGTTGATACACTTCACGCTGGGCACAGAGTGATACAAAAAATAGAGCAGAATAAGCAGAACAAGTCAAAAGTATGTATGTAATTGTCGGTTGGTTTGTACTCACACATTATCTCTAGAGATCGTTCTCTGCAGTGGACATTACAGAAAGTTTTGTGAGCCTAGGCTTCACCAGAGGAGTGAAGGAATGTGTGTCTCTTTTGATTGATGCTCGAGATACAACGGATGCGAGAAGACTATGACCTGGTCGTTAGTTGATTTAGAGCTTTGACCATTGTTACGAGAAGGTCTGCTGGCGCTGGCAGAGATGATGACAATCTCTAACTCAGACTTGAGAATTTGAGAAACACATTTTCAGGTTGCACAAACATTTCTCAGTCTAGAATGCAGACAGAGCTTAGGATCATGTAGCCTGCTCTGGATTTGAGTTTCATAAACTCGCACCGACTTTAACAAGAAACGATAATTACGTAAGTTTATAATTAAAAATAGAGCTAATACGCTCTTACGACGTAATGTGTGTGCAGGTAGATCGTGAAAGAGAGATTACTAGATTACAATATACATTTGAGTTGAAAAGGGCAAATGTTATATAACTGGACCTTACAACAAACAATGTTTGTATGTGTAGAATTGGCATTCCAGTCCTCATTGTCAGATTTCAATCATGAACACACGCTCATTTTGAGCATCTGACCGAAGTAATAATAAAAATAATACTTGAAGTAGAGTGAGAAAAGTTTGGATTATTATTACACTGCAGGAGTAATAGTAATAACAATAAAGTCTAACTAGGAGGAGGAATGAGCATGAGTAAAAGTTTTGCTTGCTCGCTCAATTTGGTTTGGTGCTATTATTGAAAGAAGACGAGGAAGTGGAAGAGAAGAAGGGTGCTCAGCTCAACTCAAGCTCGTGTATCTGACACCTTTCCACTGACAAGGGATACTCCATGTTCCACAATGAACACACTCACCCACTGGCACTTGTTAGTTTTAAAATAAAATGCTCACATATTTTCCTGTAATGATGAAATGAGTGTAAAGTGTACTTGTTGTGTGCACAGAGATCTAATTGCTTCGTGTTGAGCTTACAAATATCTCGGTGGTTCAGATAATGTGAGGAAAATTTCATTGCTCATCATCATCAGCACCACAATCATCATTTTCATCGTCGTCGTCATCAACTTTTAAAAACGAAAACATTCATATTATCGACTTACTTCACACTTGAACTGACTGACTTGACTGCATTCAGGAGAAGAGAGGGAAAAGACTTGATTGTTGGTAGTCCAGTCGAAGTCCGTATATTACAATTTTCAAATGCATCCACAAGACATTTATTACTAAAGCTTAGGTTCTATCACATCGTTTCATTTCCTAGTTGGATCACCTCACCTCCTTCTCAATTCTAGCCTCAGACCAAAAGACTCGACTCAAATGCTTTAGAGAATATTCGTGCGTCTCTTGCTGTACAGCACATAAAGTTCTGCTTTCCTCTTCTTCTTCCTCAAGTAAATTATCAAGTGGGCCCTTGACACTTCAAGTGATTACCTCTTTTGTAAACTCACTACGAAGTTCGTTGTTCCACAGATGATGGCATGAAGTATTTTTTTTAAAATTTTATGTGGTTGGTTGTGCGAGTACGTATGAGGTGGTAATAATAATCATTTAGGTGCGCGCGTAAAATCTTACGTGGTATACAATCAGTATAAAAATAGACAAGACTGGAATTACGAAGGGCAATGTAATGCTGCTGAGCTGGAATATTCATGGCTAACTGCCAACTGTTGTCAAAAACTTGTGGGACAACATAGAAAAAATGGAGGAGAATAGAATCTCTAGCTTGGAAAGAAAAGAAAAGAAAAATATTTCAGAACTCATATTTCATTAAAACTATTCGAATTGAATTAAATGACGATTTTATTTTATGTACTTTAGTATTAGTTTTCGTCGTAACCATTATAAGTAACAGCAGGTGGTTTAAAATAATAATGAAACCTTTTGCAATACAATCAACGACAAATCATGTTTGTAAAGCATTCTTGATCATGTAACATTTTTGTTTCATTTATCATAGCCGTAAATTCATTAACAAATTCAATTGCTGAAATATGTCACAATACAATGAATTCTTATGAACTTAGCCAAAGATAAATGAACATGCCTGAAAATAGTCTGTTTCGTTTTTCTATTGTTATTTAAATTATGGCTGTTTTCAAAACATTTATTTACATTGCATTTGTACACCCACCATCATGAAAAATGCAGTGCTCCACGCCCGAATACCAAATGAAAATCACTTTGAGTAGGACAGTCATTTTGAAAAATCTCAGAAACGGATAATGTAGCATCTGTGGCAGATAGAATGCAGGACAGATTTACGTGGAAATACTTACGGTTATTTATAGAGGTAACACCACAAAACTCTTGATCATAATGATCATCTAGAAAACGAAAAGTCTCATAACGGCAGAAGCATCATTATTATTAGCAGGAACGAGCAGGCTTAACGACAGGAGGTTGCCTCATGTCAGAGAAGGTGTAGTCTCAATACTTATTATTATTATCAGCATCACATGTTGCATTATTATTACTTTTCCAATTTTTCTTTGAAAAAGCTTTTTTAGACCAAGGATCGGATGTGATGGAAAAGCTCTTTGTGTGCTTTTCAATGAGTGGGATACACAATAAGATAGATGCGCATGATGATTGTTAGCTGAGATATTTTTCAACAGAAAGGCGAAATAGAAGAAGAAATCTTAAATTTATATTTTTCTTTTATTCTCATGTTCTTTTTTACACAAAAGATTCACATAGGAGATACCAAAGATTTTTTGGGAAAGGACAAGGGAAAAGAATAGTAGATCCATAAGGAAAGGAAGGAGGGAAGAATCTGAAGAAGAAAACTACACAACTAAACTTTAAAGAGGACACAGCTGTTAAAGATAAATTTTTCTTCCCTTTCGTCCTCTTTTTCTTTCTTCTACTATTGAGCATTGAGCAGTCATGATGAATTAAGATTACGACATGAGTTGCATTGGTTGCGTGGACTTTGCATAAGATTTTTTTCCCCAAGATGAACCATACTACTCAAAGGTCAAACGGATTTGTTCTTCAGCTTCGAGGTCAAATAGTTTCCTAAAGAAAGTATCTATCTAAATGTGTTTTCAACTTTTCACCCTTCGATTTTACACAAGAGAAGAATACAAATATCACAAAAAATGTTGAAGTCGTGTGGAGTGCAATGAAAATCCCATTATGGGATTATTATTGCTCTAGCCCAACTAACAAAGTATTGGAGATGCCTAAAAATTACAATAAATTCCCATAAAGCAACGCAACAAAATCAAGATGGGGTGAAATGGTGAAATATGAGTGATTGACTGCAGGAAACCACGACACGGACGGACAAGGGAAAAAGGAGGAGATCATGTAAATCAATCAAAAAAGTTGTTGGCACTTAATGGACACTTAGCACTTTTAGACATTATTTCGCTTAAAACTCAACTCAACCGTTCTGTGTTGTGTCCACATATTTACATGACGTTATTCAAATAAGTAAACATTATTTACATACAAACTACCTCCGAGCTCGTGCTATTGTTTCGTCCGAGCGGACCGTTGTCTGCCAGCCGAAGATCACATCATCATTATCTTTCTGAGTCTCGCGAGTTCGTATTCTCATTTGTCATACGTACCTGAGCCCAGAGTTAGCAGAGAGAATTAGAAGTGAGTTGAGTGACTGATGAAGCCCCAAAAAAGCTTCAAAGGAATGTTGAGAAATCTAACAAGACCCTTCAAAGGATTCATCATGATATCTTTACTACTACTGCACAGCACTGTTCAAATACAAAAGAGGTTCATAAAAAGTTTTTAGTGCTACCCAGCATTCCTAATCTGTATGTCGTGTTTTTACAAATCGACGTACACGACGTTAGTTAGAAGAATATTATCTATTTTTTACCGCCCGCCATTTATTATTACGACTGGTTATAAAGTAGGATACAGTCGAAACAAATAAATGATTTGACTTCTCTATTGTCTATTTTTTACTAGCAACGCGCTCAGGAAAAAATATAAAAACGGTGAATCTACATGCGTATAGACACGAACACATCTTTTCTCCTGTGCCCTGTGATTATGACAGATTATGAGAGTTCTGGCCACACCTACTGTCTTACCTGACTTGCTTTAACAATTTGAAAATGTTGTCGGAGGACCGACGAACAAGGAGCGTGCTTCGTCCGTACACTAACCGTTCGTAGTTGTAGTTTTTAGTTTGTCCTGAACGATTCGATACAAATTATTTTATTCGTCTATTTAATTTAGAATTACATGTAGGCTTAAGAATTAAATAATAAAAGTATTCATCAGTTAAAACTTTACAGAGTTTAACTGATGAGTTAATCCTAATTAGCAAATTTTCACTGAAGTTTAATATTGTAACGTTTTTATAGGCATACGTTTTATTTTGTTTTATCTATACGTAACGTATCATTATGGTATTGTGCCAACATAAAATGAGAGAAAATCGTAAAACATCAGCATCTAGTTTTGATAATAAAAAATGGCACAAATCAAATCTTGCCCCGCACCCAATCCAATCCCGACCATGCTCAATTTTTTAGACTATCTGATCTGATAGGAAAAGATTGGCTGTCACCGGAAGATGAATTGCACTCTGAACACAATCGATCAGTTGAACAAAGACAGCGAATCCGAAGTAATGAAAAATGTATGTATTTATTTAACCACACCAATTTTATTTTTTGGTATTGTTTGTTTTACAGTGGTTCCTTACACTTAACTTCATTCGTACAGCTCTACGAAAATGAAACTTTTTGAAAATGTTTACAAGTGTATTCCATAAAAACAAATTACTATATTACACAACACAATGGATAGCTCTTTTCAAGCTACTTTTATGGAGTTATGATACTGAAATATTTACCAAAGATTTTTTTCTCAAGAAAATACAGCAGTACAATGGGCAGGGCCGAGAATGTCATCAATACAAAAGGAAGGGGAAGGAATTTACACCAATACTCTCGGTGATTTATAGCTGCCACAAGACGAGAAAAATAAATCTCTTTTTTGGAGACGAAGACAGTAAACTTTTACACAAAATGAAATTATTGTTATTTGCTATCGACAAAAGCTTACGATTAGTATATCAGATACCCCAACACAAAATAGGAAATGTTATCATCTTACTGCCTTTAAACATAGTAAAAGGTTATAAACTAATAGTGTGGTAATATCACAACTTCTTACGCAATTTTGTTTTTCTGTAACCGGTCATGTTTGGCAAACTATGCTTATCAATCTTTATACAATTACTGCTATTATCAATTTGCATGATTTTCAATTTGTTAATCGGGAAATCATACGGCAGGCAACTTTTTGAAAGTATTTGATCCTATCGAAATGACAATCGGAAGTACATAAATCAGGAAAATAAATTTCACTTATTTAATCACTGAACAAGTGAACCGTAGGCTGTGAACTCGTTAAAAATTATTTCATGACAGAATAAGGAAGTAAATACAAGTTTACTAATCGTAAGTGTGTGAGCTTATGTAGAAGTGTAATCCGACAAACTTCATCGTATACGCCATTGGAATTCTAGAGGATTTTCAAGCCACATAAAATCTGAGTTTTTACCCTTATGAGTGTTATATTTCATCTTTGCTGCCTGTCTCGTTCGTTTTAACTCTTATTATTGAAATGATTGGCCGTCTTCATTGTCATTTTCAAAGATTTATTTTTTGAACACTCATTCTCTCATTCTTTGTCATCTCACACATTTGATAATCTTTAAGGATTCTAAGAAGCTGCCAGGTAAAAATGGGAAGGAAGATTATGTAGGTACTGGATGAAGTTCAGTCAGTTCATATCGGAAGAAACAAGATTCGATTGTAAAATACGAACATTGATGGAAAAGAAATGAAAATGATTGAAGATATTGTCATTCTTCTCTCCTTCAATTCAATGTTCCTACGGATTAGTGGTAAGACCATGGAGAGAAAAAAAACGGAGAAAAAATAGTGTCTTGTAACTAATCTTTATATGATGTTCTTGTCTACCTGCCTTGACTGCCATGAAGCTCATCATCAGCGGCATAATAAGAGACTACTACGTTATACACACACATCCTCATCTCATCATCATTATTGTACAGTGACTTAATGGCTTCGAGCCGCAGGGCTAATCTGCGGAAGAACGCAAGGCGGGTAGAAAAAGAGGAGAGTAGTAAAAATGTCTTTGAAAGAATTCTTCGCTTTAATGCTCATACATAATAAATTGCTATTACACTTTAAAAAAGGCATGGTATTCTCTTTTGAAACGAAAATTGCCGATGGTTGATTAGCAAGGAAAAGTTTATGATGCGGTAACACCAATTCAAAATTCAATAATAGGTATGCATTGCTTTGAGATGAGCAACAAAAAGTTAGTCAAGAAAATAATACTAGTCGGGACAGGTATTTAAAATGACATTTATTTTACTATTTACTATACTTACCTTTTTATTATTACTCCATTGCATTATTGTTGCATACCATTGTGACACTGTAATTTCTATCTATTGCACACATTCAGTTCATTTTTTATTTTCTTTAGGAGAAACTTTTTGTACTAGTACATTTTGTGGAAAAAATCGATAAATTTTAGTGACAAGGTCGTCTGCTAACTGTGTGTGGTCTCATTCATTCCAATTAACTCTTTGCAAATTGCGTCCACTTATTTTATTGGCAATGATCCAAAGAGATAAAAACTCTGATGAGGTAATTTTTCGGAGCGGTGCAAAACTTATCACGGCTACGTATAAACTATCAATGAAAAAATAATTCTGCATGAGAGAATGACATGATAGCTGGAGCACTATTTTTCTTGTATCAAATTAAAGTGTTTGACTTTCCTTTTCACAAAACCAGACACGAACAATTTATCCACAATCTGCATACACACTTATTATTACTGTTAATGAGCAGATACACGTGCACAACCAACAATCGTAAGAATTTAAGTCAATTGCTCATTTCCCAATCAAAATGAAATTAGACCAATTTTACTTTCCGTAATTGCTTTTCACCTGAGCAAATTATCAAATCCGTACATTCATAAACTTGTTGCTGAAACTTCTTTGAAAATCGTCGTTTGTAGTCGGCTCAACACATGCGCACCATCACAGCGCAGAGTGAAATGAACACTGCAACGTAAAAATTACAAATGTTTATCGGTTTAAGTGAGCAGCATTCATTTTGAAGTGAATGAGAAACTGAATCAATCACACAAGTGTGAGAAAAGGAACTTTCTTGCTTGAATCAGAGAAATGTATGTACATGGGTACAATCAAACACAAACTAACCATTTCACTTCTTCTCACGAGCGAGCAATGCAATGGAATGACACAAATGAGGATTGAAAAAGTCTTTTGAACAAACTTGCTTTAAAATGTGGCCCGTTGTTACTTATAATATGAAGCGCATACCAAAACCCCAAACAACGTGCCACCAAAAAGACTTTGTTCAACTTCAGCTCACTCGTAAGGTAAGGTAACATGAAACTATGATTACACGCATTGTAGTATGTGTAAACGTTTATAAGCACCACACCACACACAGGTATTTTATTAACGTGCACATCAGTCCATCTTACCTTTTAGAAGAGGTAGTGCACAAGAAAGAAGTGGACGGATGGACAACTCAGAGAGAAGAATAAATGGTGATATCTTGAATCTTTGTCAGTCAGACAGAAGACTTGCCAGAAGAATAAATACTTTCAGTTGTCTTTTCTCATCGTACACCTTTACTCAACTCCTCGCTGGCCATTACAAAATTGCTTATATGAAATAAAGGCATAGACGGACATACTTTTTCACCAGCTCACATCACATAAGAACATGCTTCATGATGAGTAGAGTGAAGTGAAGTGGAATAGACGTATTTTCATTCCATTTGCTCAGGCTGAGATACTACAGAAAAGGAAATGCTTTTCCTCGACCACCGTCTTCTCTTCTCTTCGTAAAAAGAGAAGTGATGTTTTATAAAGAAACACAAGAACATAAACTTTAGTTTACCTCTTCATGACGTAGGTTCATTTTCCTTCGTTGTCTTATATAAAAGAAGGCATGTTTGTATTATATAAGAATGTAAATGGACTTTTCTTATTGTCAGATTTTTTACTACATCCCAGTCTCAGCCATAGCCAACAAGCATTTGAAGAAGATACATACTTTCAAACTACACGGGAGAAATAACAATAAAAGCTTACGGCTTATTATTACATTACGTTACAGTGTTGGATGTATGAAGTTCTTTTGAAGTAACACTGTTGCTCTACCATGCCAAAGAATACAATACTATTTCATTTGGAAAGGACTTGGGTTTTGGATTCATCAACAATGCTCACTGCTCACTCACTCGCATACCTTGCTCATATATGGGACGACCGCTTTCTTTAAGGTTCAGGTTTTTACTTTGATTATTTTACTACGAGTCTTCCTTCCTTCTACTATACTGAAAGCAGAAACACAGAAATTAGTAAAGCAAGTGGCAGTGAAAAAGTTTATAAGAGCGAGAGTTGGTGATTGTATAAATACCTAGTTTGCTTCCACAGTGTTATTATTATCCAGCTATTCCGGAATGAGTGAGCTTAGGGACAGCCAGGGACTATGTGAGACAAAAAGGGAGAGGTCTTTATCGCTTATCCACTCCACTCAACTTCCACTGCTCTGTTCGAGTTTCTTGTACAACTTCTCAAATGACTTGGACACACAGCACACGCACAATTCAATTTTGATATAAATTGTGTAATATATTATGCAACTAGTACAACGAGCAATGAAGAATACAAAGTTATCTTAACTTGGGAAGCCGCATATGAATTTGAGATAGAAATCCTTTCAAGTAATTTTGCTGGAGGCAGGGCAGCCCATCTACTGCTAACTAAATACTTATTCTCTTATTTACTACAAATAATTATTCACTGTAGTAAATCGATCAAGAGCCATGCGTGCACGAGTCTCTAGCACGTTTCATAGTTATCATGTACCTATTCCAAACCTTAAAAATCTACTTATAATCGTTTCTGTCATTGAATACGTACAATTAACATTCCTACCGGTTATCAAAGTCACCGTTTTAGGAAGTTTGCATACAGGAACAGTACCGACTACCAACGGTTTAAAAGAGAAACTTGGAATTTAGTATGGTCAACCAAAACCACAATCTTACTTTAAAACTTACAAATGCAGCGAAATACCTATGAAGTCTCCCTCCTTCTCCTTATCATTCCATCATCTCCCTCTGAAAATATCCTGATTTCGACCAAGCACTCACCACATGCGGACATCTCCCTTTCTTTTATGGCTCTCTGTTTTACAGTAAGATATTTTTGAGATATTTTGGCTTGTGCCGTGAAGCGGTCGAAAAAAGAATCACTGCCGGAAGGGACCGCGAAGTTGGCTGGCATACTTCCTCGTGGTTAATGGGTTTTACTGGAAAGCGCTCTTTTGTATATACGACGATGCGATGTAAGATGTGACGTTGCATGCAATGATCTGGGTTTGCTCGTCGCTACGTACTATTTCGATCTCATATGGCATTCGCTCCATCTTCTCATAACTCTCCATTGTAATCATTCTATCTATAATTCACCTGCTTCCTGTGCATAACTGGAAAACATCATGAATTTATTGAAACATTACAGCTTATTACGGATGTTTTAAGACCATTATTCAATTATCCTTTCATAGCCTGTCATTATCTCTTGGCGCACAATTGAGATTCTGCTTTGTCTTGACTTCCCGAAAAATATCTTTATTTTTATCCGAGTTTAACTTTTATCAGCACATGAGAGGGCAAAAATAACAAATCGAATTAATTACAGGATAACGATAAAGCACACGCTTTGTATTTATCAACATCTTGGAGTAGCAGTTAGTAGTAAGTCAACAATAAAAGTTGTCGCTCCTTTTTCACTTTTGACTTTAGGTACATATGTACACGGTTCATTCCTCGCTTCTCGAGTTTGGGATTTTTTATGAGATGCTGCATTTGGAATTGTAAAGGATGAGTAGAAAATCAAATAACAATTCATCATGAGTAAGAAACTTATTTCGGAGACATTATGAATTTCTCAGAAAGAAGGGTCCCCTACTCAAATAAAAGATGGTAGTGGATAAGATAAAAAGAAGAAAAAACATGTTATTGTCACAAAATCACCAGAAATTCATGTCGCGCATATTTGGCTCTTATGTCATACTGTGAATGATGAATGTTTCTTTTGTTTTGTGCGTAGGTTGAACATGGGACAAGAAGAACATCATGGTGGTTTTCATAAATGTAAAGTTTCAGGAAATCGTACAAAAACCTACACCCCATTCCTTTAAACGTGATTCAACTTTCAAACTTCCATGCCGTCATAGATAATTTCATTGTCGAAACGGTTAATCGAATTCTTAGATCAGCAATGTCCCTCTGACTCAATGGCTCAAACAAAGTTTACATTAGCAAACAATTCTATTAATACTACTGATGGTTGTGGCGTGGCTGAACGTTGACTTTAAGTACTGAGTACTGATTCTGGAACTTCCAGTCTGGAAGTCTTTTTATAAATAGGAATGCTTTCTTTCTATAAATATGGAAACTTAGAAAATGCTAATATTCTGCTGTAACTTTCATCAAACTTACACCGGCCGTCACTCGAAGGTGGTTCAATGACAAGAAATTCTGTCCATCCTTATCCTTTTATTGAAAAATAAAAACTGCAAATCATAAAACCATAAAACTAAAACTTGTAAATATGCTTTACAATTTCGCATAGAATTTCTCCAAACCGCAATGCAATCTCCTTCCTTCATCTTCGTCTGTCGGTAAGCTCACATCGAATAAAACATCACGGAGAGTGCAAATTATGTATGTTTCCATTTCCAAACTCACCAACAATAAAAACGCATCCTCGTAAATGTCAGCTCCTCAGTGTCTCATCTCATGTACACAATAAAACTGTCAGGAATGTGAGCCATTATTTAGAAGACGGACAGGTTTCTGAAATTGTTATGATTTAGTGCAAAAAATAGTTGAAAATGAAAAATAGTATGAGAAATTGCCTGTAAAACTAAAGATTTTATAGAAGCCCCACCGCAGAAATTTTTCTTTTTATTGCGTATGAACTGAATTTAGCAACATGTAAAGTTGAATGTTTTTCTTTTCTTTGCTGCTCCCATATCATGTTCTGCTGGTTTTTATAGTTTCACTAAATATCACTCTTATCATTCCTCCAAATCAGTAGACTTTGTTCACACATGGGAATTCGCTTGTTTGTTACAGATGGAAGCTTTATTGACGCTTTTCATTTGAAAACTTCAAGTGGAGAGAAATTTTTGTCGAAAATAAGCAATAATATTTTTAAGTGGTGACCAGAAAAAAGAGGTATAAAACAACTAACAAGTCGCAGTTACCTACATTATATAGCCAGTAAAGAAAATTCAGTCTGTATAAAACTTACTAACGCATAGAATGGAATATTTAAACCCATGTCATCTTTCTGTGCTAATAGTGGTCGGGGTTGTAGTAATAATAATACCTTTACGATTTTTACTATTCACTAGAAAACACTCATGACGATAATGTATAGGTAGGAAATGCTTTCTTTCTTTAACGCGCATCTCCATCTCCCTACATTTTTATGACTTTTTCGTTTTTTTTCTCAAGTCCCAAAAAGTGGTTACTGAATTCCACTGTTGCGGCTACAATAAATTTTAAAAGCTTGTTGTTGGCTCTGACTCTTTTTGTCCACTACTACATCATGACACACAGCCTTATATTATGTAGATGGTAGATATTATACAACCGCGTGATAAGCGATAAGATATGATACCGAAGAAGAAGCAGCGAAATAAAAATTAAAAGGAGGAAAGAAAGAAATAATAAAATTCTTCACAGCTCACATTTGTAGAAAGGCAGAATTGAATAACGTTCCATGCTCAATGCTTTTTCTTCACCATCCCAAATTCCCAAATCCCAACCATCCTCAAAGAATACTTTGGAGTAGTTGTGGAAGTGGAAATGGAAAACGGGGACATAGACAAAGACAGCGAACCAGGCAATAAACTTTTTTTTTGTCTCTAAAAACATGAAATCTTTTTTGGTCTACGAATAAAAACTAACCAAACAATTTAATGTCAGTCAGTTTAGTAAGTAATAGTACCCCTTACGAAAACTACAAACCGAATTTTCATAAATAATATCATGCATGCTAAAGCTAAAGCTAAAGCAAATTTACTCATTGGAAGAGTTTTATTCTTAAACATGCAATGAAATTAAATCTTTGTTCACACATGTATGTCCTGAGATTTTAATTGAATTGGCACCGAGTCCAAATCAAACAATGATTCTAATAATTCCATTCCATTGCAAATATTCCAATTCATTGTGATTGATGCATATTTTAAACATTTGATTTACTTTTATACTGCATAAACAGAAATACCTTTTGATCCTAGGATATAGCAGCATATGCATATGTACTAGTATTAGGATTCCAGAACTGGATCGGAAAATTAAAAGATTGGATTAATTGAACGCCGATCAGTACTATTTTGTCTGAATCACAGTTTACGTTAGTTAAAAGATCATTATTATCAGTCCAAAGAAATTGTTTAAATGCACAACCAAATGAAGCTGCCTTGACGAGAGTGCACTCTAGCATCTGATATTTACAACATTGAGAGGACGGGAGTTGGGATGGGGCGCGCTCGAAAAATCAAAAACACTCTTTGAGAGCCGGACTGCAGCGCAGCGTGTACTGAGCAATACAGAACTGTGTTAGCATAGCAGAGGAGAGGCTTGGATTGACTTTTTATTTGGACATCTGTCTGAAAGAAAGTTCAGTTTGTCAAATATCAAATCAATTAAAATTTAAATCATTGTTGCTTTCAAAGCACTTTAATTAATTGAGGTGAAGTTTACAAATTGATTTGTGAAAGTGAAAATGTCGCAGTACGATCTGACGGGTAAAAACGGCCAATATTTGGACCGACATTTGGTTGCACCGTTATTGGAGTTTTTGGCAGCTCAAAATGTAAGTAATTAATGTTTTTTTAAATTATTTATTTGGAATGTTTTCGAATGTTTTGACTGGACTGTCAACTGCGGTGAGTTGGTACCTCATTCGTTGAAGGTCTATTAATTGGACCTGGGGGGCCGAAAAAGACAAAAAGACCAGATTTTGTGCTAAAAAAATTGTGCCGAGCCTAAATTTTTAAATACTAACTTCTTTTCAGAAAACGAAGCAGGGGGAGGTAGAAAGAATCCACCATTACCAAACTCGTAACAAATTTAATTAGTGGTGTTTTGATTCCAGAATTTCATAATAAATATTTTAACATTTTTCCAGATCTACAATGCCAATGATGTACTCCAAAGTAAGTTGGCCCTGCTAACTGAAACGAAAATGGTGGATTACGCCATTGATGTCTTTAAAAAGCTCCATCCGGACCAAACGGTTCCACAGGTAAAGCTCAAATTGGATTTTTATTGAACTTGTGATATAAAAGTTAAAAAGTTGCCAGAATTTCTCAATTGTCTGTTAATTTAATTGTTCGTTTTTTAATACTTTAGAAGTTTCTGGATAAGCGTGAAAAGGTAGTTGAAGACTACAAGACTTGCCAAGAGGCTGCCAAGATTATCACGCCCATTCTTGAAGATCCGGGTTTGGCTGAACAGATTTCTAATTCTAGAGATCATCGTCAACTTGTGGAGTATTTGGTGAAAACTCACGATGTAAGTTTCTCGTTCTTAATATATATCTGTGCAAATTCATGTCCAGCCAATGCTGGGTGAAAGTCGAAGTCGAGTGATGAATTGTGCTTACTTATCAATCGATGTTTCGTTGCTTGTGTTAAAACAGTTCAAAGCGGAGAAAATCGACGCAATTTACGATGATGCGAAACTGTATTATGAATGTGGCGATTATTCAACTGCTTCACAGTATTTGAATTTGCACAATGAGTTGGTTCCTGCGACCGATAAGGTAATTATTATTAAATATTATTATTATTATGCTTTAAAAAAAGAATCGTATGTACAATGTATGCATTTGGAATTTACAATGAAATTATTTGAATTGGTTTGGTTTATGTAGAACTACTTAAGCGGACTGTGGGGAAAATTGGCTTGCAATATCTTGTTGCACCAGTGGGATTACGGCATGGAGGATTTCGAAAAACTTAAAACGTATATTGACGAAGACCCTTTCAGGAACCCCTTACAAGTAAAACAAAGATAACTTGAAAGTCGAAATGAATATTTTGATCACCTAATTTACAAGTTACGAATTAATATCAACTTTATTATTTTCACATAATGACAGACTCTTCAGCACCGCACTTGGCTTCTACACTGGGGTTTATATTTGTACTTTAATCACTCCAAGGGATGGGACTTTTTGTTAGATTTACTTTCAAACAATGCGAAATATCTGAATGTTATTCAAACCACGTGCCCACATATTCTGAGATACTGGGCAACAGCGGTAATCATCAGTAAGCATAACCGCCACTCTACTGCAATGAAAGAACTTGTGCAAGTTATTCAGCAGGTTGGTTGGGAAAACAATTAGCTCGGGATTATGTATCAAATAATTATTGTGGCTTTTAATTAATCTATATTTTGTTTTCAATACAGGAATCCTACACATACAAGGATCCCATTACAGAGTTTATTGAGTGTTTACACGTCAACTTTGACTTCAATGGAGCCCAAAAGAAGCTGAAGGAATGTGAAACCGTCCTCCTGAATGACTTTTTCCTCATCAGTTGCTACAATGAGTTTATTGACCATGCACGATTGATGATTTTTGAAACTTTCTGTCGCATTCATCAATGTATCAGCATCGGGTAAGCTATATTTCAGTTGCAGCTTATTTTCAATTTTAGAGCAAAGGAGAGATAAATTACATTTTCAACCCCTGGGTTTATTCAAAGAGATATAATTTTTTTTTTTTTTTGTGCGAACAGAATGTTAGCGGAAAAATTGGATATGACAACTGATGATGCGGAACGTTGGATTGTGAACCTTATTCGTAATGCTAGGTTGGATGCTAAGCTGGATTCTAAATTAGGACACGTAGTAATGGGTGTTCATGCCGTTTCCCCTTACCAACAGATCATTGGTAAAACCGAATTTCTCAGTATGAGAAGTCAGATATTGGCAAATTCTGTTGCCAGAAAGTTAGGTGACAAGAATTTTGTGAGAATGTAATGTAACTGTAAGATTGGATTAAAATGGATTTTATTTTGTAGCTTTCTATTTAAGTAAGTGTTAATGTAGAAAATTTTCCTTGTTTGAATCATTAATCCGATGATAAAAATATAATGCTACGTAGGGTAAAGAATTTTTGTAAACTCTGAATGAATGTAAGATTGACAAGGACCCTTTTTAAACAGATGGGAGGTATTTAAATTAAATTTTTATTGTGGATATTTGTGTGTAAAATTGAATATTATTGTACGCATAAAGTTATTTATTTTATATCATTTTTGGTGTCATCAAAATCACTTCATCAGTGCAGATATTCCGTGCGCGACACCAATTTTCACACACTGACTAGCTGAAGTAGAAGAGTCGAGTGATTTGGTTATTATTACAGACAACAGATAGGGGAGTCACTTTCTTCATGTCAATTGTCAATGTACGAAGACTGAAATTTTCTGATCATGTCCATTTCATCCTTATTAAAGAAGTTTTCTGTTCTAACTCCGCGGCTCCGACGTACTTGTAGTCGAAACACACATTACAACACACAATGGTGTTACATTCTTTTCTTCTTGTCCACCCTCCTCCATCTTAGTCATCACAAGGCAATAAAATATTTAATAGCTTTCTTCATTTTCGACCCTCGAATTTTTTGCGAAATGCTAACCATAATAATTTAAACACAAAGAGAAGGGGAGCTCTGGAATGGCATTCTAGATCTCCATTATCCATTAGATAAACTATCATTAGTCTCATAATACGGTTTCATGTTTTCAAAATCTGACAAACCCGTACTTGCCCCAAGCAACGATCTCAATGTAATGGAAGCGTTGTGCAAGGATTGAACACCTCCAAGAGCACGAGTAACACAAAGCGAAGGGACCTGAGAAGCATCGCCATTCACCACTATAACAGAGCAACGCGAATTGTTTCAATTTCAATTTACATAAGTACACATGTATGAGTTCATGACTTTTTATATTTTACTTCTTTCTATCAGACTAGAAACTACCATACACCATCCAATATTACATAATGTTATGCACACCATAATAACAATCCGCAAAGTGCAAAATATTTACGAGCGCGAGCAAAGCTTAAGGTTTCAGGTGCAGCAGCGTATACAGAGCATTTGGCATTTAGTAAATGAAAGTAAAAACTGAAATGAAGTAAATGCCATTTACTTCATTTCAGTTTTTATGCTGCGCTTCTTCGCCTTCTTCCAATATTTCACATTTTTCTTCTTGAGCGGAGTCTTTTATGTTAGAAAGAAACGAGATAAAGCTGAAGCTGACTCTGGGGGCTTTGGCTCATATGGGAAGAAAAGTTATACATATGAGAATGAGAAACTCTTCTGTTCTGCGTTTCATTGTGCTGGTGGTGTAGATGTGATGTAATTTACATCATGTAAATAGAAGAACTAAACTTTCTTCATTTGCGTTGCGATAGATTGAAACATTGAAAGACGTGAAGACGTCTTTTAGAAATTAGAAGTTTTAGACCGTCTCCTAAGATCACTGAAGACAGGTCTAAAAATTGATTTCGGACTCGGAAATCTAAATACACTACAGTTTAATGATAGTCATGTTTTCCTGTCGTTAGTTTCGGTGTGGATGATTTTCTGATATAAAACTTTGAAGGGGTTCTTAATACGATTTTGTAGTTCAGTTTTAAATACTACCAAAGAATTCTACGTAAATTCACATTTAATTAAATAATATAGAAATCACATAAAATCAGCTTTAAATAGCAATTGCACAATCGCAGTGCATTCCAAAGATTCTTTGCAGTCGGAGTCGACTAGCCACCAAAATTGGTGTGGTGTTTGTTTAGGTTTAGTGACTAGTGACTGCACTGAAATTCAGTCAAACAGTCCGACCGAGATAGATACGTTTCTTTATCACAGTTAGTTGCCAATTTGATGTGTGTAACAATTACACTGTAATTCAGTTTGAATTGAATGAACATTTTTTCTCTGAACAAAAAAAATAATTTCTCGACAGATGAGAAAGTGCTTTCTAATTTTCACTTCAAACGTTGATGTGTATCATACAATAATCTAAACTTTAAACAGTACATTTAAATTTTCTATTGTTGTTAAATAAACTATCTTCTGTCTGTGTGAATTGTTTGTTTTAGGAAAATGTTTGCGTTTTTGCTTTTTATAACCTTCGTGGTTGAGTAAATACTGAATTCCTTGGTTTATTCAGAACACGGTAAAGTTTTGAAATTTTGACCCTGGCACCGTAATTCAATCGGATGTAAGTTTTGTGATCGTTCCAGTCTTCTGATGTTTAAATAGCTAGCAGAAGCCAAAATAATAATAGTTATATGATAATCTATTCTTGTTTAATTAAAGATAAATTTGTGACAGTAAGTAATTATTTGTGGCAGTATCTCATGGACAGAGAACCGGGTTGTTCTAAGGTCCAAACAGAAAAGATGAATAATATGGTTCCTGTCCCAGAGCAAATGGATCCAAATGATCCTTTAATAAAAATACCAAACGAGGTAAACCTGAAAACGGTGGAAATTAATTTATCACGAGCTATTTAATTTTAATCCAACAGCGAGTGTTGATTTATTCATGGTGTTTGAATTTATTTTTAGGTCTGGGTTCTTATCCTCGCACAGCTGAATCAAAAGGAGTTGGTTCAGGCTCGAACTGTATGGAAGAAGTGGCGAGAGGTTGTGGACGCCCATTTTGAATTTACGGTAATTGTTCACGATGGAAAAACTGATTTGGATCGAGTCTACGACCTACGGATTCGAGACTGTCTCATCACCCGATTGCTGAGAGAAGTGGAAATATTTCAGTATCCCAACTTAATTCGTCGCATACGATTTTGGGGTCCAATCAATGTGAACTGCTTCCAACGAATTATGGACGCTGTGACTTCCGTGGAAGAACTGTCACTCACAAAGTTTGCGCTAATGCAAGAAGGTCTCGTCGGCGACAGGATATTAAACGGATTCTCCAAAATTAAGAAACTGGAACTTCTTGGGTACATGTGCAAAGATGAAAGCAGAACTGTTGCAAAAAACTCATCACAGATCTTTTCCTATACTATGCCCGACTTGGAGAAATTGACGGTTAATTTTCATTGTGACATCTCCTCTATCAACAACATTGCAGTGGCTTTTATGGAGTTCGTCTCTCGCCACACTCGCCTTCAAAACCTTCAAGTTTCACTAGTTCCTGAGGCTAATCATCCAAACGAAACCGCCGCAATTCGAACAACTTCCGTTGTGATCCCTCAGGATGTACAAGACTTACTGAAACCAGTCCAATTGAACATGCTTCGAATCACAACGGCGACAAAGGACTTGCCCATTTGGAATTCTCTTCTCAACTCTCAGACTCATTTACAAGATCTCCGAATGCATTTAAGCGAAGGTGGCTTGCTGACCGTTCACACTTCCTACGTGATTGGCATACCGTTTGATATTGTGAAAGAGCCACTGGTCCGTAATGCAGCCACATTGACTTCAGTCGAGTTAAAGGAACTTCGCCTGACACCTGTGCAAGGGTCACTGATTGATGCTACCCCTGTAGATGCAAGTGTGTTTCGATTTGCAACCAATCTGAAGCGTTTGATTTTATACCGAAATGTTGATGACTACAGACGATTCGCGCAGTACCCCGATCAACCGAACATCGTTAACTTGAAAATGCTGCCGACAACGATTGAAGTTCTAGAAATATCCCGATTTTATTGTAGATCTGAAGAACTTCAATTTGTGGCCGACGTTATGGAAAACTTGAAAAATATCGTGCTCCTTCACACAGGAAGCTTGAATAGACTGGGAGTCCATGGAGGAATTGTTGAGAGCATTTCAACGAAGTCTGAAATTCAAACAATGAATCTCACCCCCTTAAATTACCATTGCTCCATTGAAAACAAAAAGTACGACACGGTGAAGGCGAAATTCGAGATGAGTGAAGGGGATCATTTGTATTATGACTTTGAAAGATTCAGAAAAGGACTGCCTCAGCCCCGACCACCCACAGTGGAGACACCTTACGTGTCAAGATCTCAGAACCTGAACCACGAAGGTCCCGGTTCTTTCCGCCGACTACAACAATTTCGGAGATGTCAAGTACGGGTATCACGAAGACGAGCTGAATGGGGCCTGATTGATCGTTGCCCCCGTCTTTCATATCTAACCCGCAGTGCACAGGCTCGCATCCGTCATTGCCGTGTTGAGGACCCGGTGACAGTAGATCTAGAAACCGAAGGTAAGGTACCTGGTGAAAGCCTGAGCAGGCTCTTTTTTAGCCTAGACCTACACATTACTGAAGGACAACGTTACATCGCAGAATTTTATAGCAGTGGCAGGGAATTGTTCCGGACCCGACAACGCAGATGGAGCGCGGACTCGTTCTCAGTCAGCCCCAGCCCAAATGAAGCTTCCACGAGCACCATTTTAAAAGGGAAAACATCACAACAAAATCAAAAGGTTCCATATAAATTGTAGTGTTAGTGTATAGCCCACCTCCCTCTCAATGAAATTAAAAGTCTGTGGAGTAGTTGTACCAATGAGTGGCTGTAGTGCTTACCATACAATTATCATGTGATACGGCAATTCCTAGTTCTTGTAAACCTTCCAAATTTGTAACTTGAACTTGAATAATATCAACCAAACTAACTATAAACTATGGAACATTTTGAATAAGACAAAAATCGAAAAATTAAATACGATCCGCGAATTTTAAAACTATTGATAATTGGATATTGGATTGATTTTTCTTTACTAAAATGCATATAATTTTTGCATACTTAAAATACATATAAATGATATCATATTCAAAATTAAGCAAAGACAATAAAAAGTATCAATCGATTCACTAATCGTGAGATTTATTCCCAAAAATGTAGAAAAATGACATTACAAAGGACATTATTTTAGTTTTAAAATACTCTTGAAAATTTTAGAATGAATTCTTTAAAATAGATGATATATTTAACTATCTACATCAAACTGTACGATTACTAGAACATTATAATCAGTGATCATCATTGACAAGCATAACAGCAATGGTCTGTCGTCTGTTTCACCCTAACGAATAGAATCTTTCTAACAGTAAACGTATCGTCCTTTGGTTCAAGATTAACTCCTTTGGAAAATAATGTAAAATATTTCAGTATTCTTACACAAAACTCAAAACCAAGACTTAGCATAATTATTAATGTTGTTCATAAATTATTAGGTTAATTTCTACCAAGACATTTATACACGTATTGAAAAGACATATAATAATCAATTCACTAATAGTATTAATATCTTACAAATAAAATAATTTTCCTTTCATTACTTATGTAATATTAATTATTACTTTAGAGGTTGCGATTCTCTGCTTATTACTTCGATTATCCGTAGTTATCCAACAGTCCTACGGTCTTATCACAGACACAGCTAAACCCTTACATAAAAATTCTAGTAAATAATAATTATCAAGTAATGTCCAAAAATGTATTTTCTTTGCAGAGTAAGGTTAATTAATACCATTTCATTTTGACAACCAGTCACCTATCCGTTTATTATATTTTACAGATACTTTAGGATTATTTTTGTCCAACTGATTTCGATTGATTACGCAGGGTCATTGATGATGATATGAAAGATACAGTTTTACGAGTATAGTAGTAGTAATAATAATCATGATTATGAATACCTATTTACTTCGAACACTCGAATTAAATAAGTTGTACATTTCTGGTCATTGAGTCTTTAAAGATGCAAGTTTTCTAGACCGTGTTCGGGTCTCCTGTCTGGAATTGGTGTATTCAAACCACATGATGTTTGGAATAAGCGTTGTATCCCGAATTAATAAAAATTCGCATATAGGCCTGAATAAAAAATGTTAAAAAGCTTTTATAGAATTGATCGAGGGGAGGCAAAATACAGAGAAGAACAATGTTTCACATACCAAGCTGCAATATCCTGAAATCTCGGAGTGAAAACAGACTCTGTCAAAACAAACCACAGTGTGGCAAATAGAGCTCCAATTAACGCACCCCACGAAATTTGCGCCCAAGTGTGGTACATTAAGTATATCCTGTAAATGTAGGAAACAATTTACTAAATTAGATTCATTTCATTTCTTCACCTCTCTCTAACTTCACCCGTTTAATATGCACATACCGACTGTAAGCAACACAAGCAGCAGTGGTTACAACTGTGAGAATTATTCCAACTTTGTGGAGTTGGTAATAAAATCCTTTTCCAGGATAGCGATGAAGTCTGTACAATCAAGATAATAGATAATAAAATCGTAAAATTGATGAATGATGAATTATAACAAATTATTTACTACATTTAATATTACCTGAAAAGTGTAAAGTAAACTGAGTAAATGGCGAAGAACCACATTAGCTGAGAGTGTGACGAAGGCATTCCGTATTCTGTGTACTGCGTCTTCCTGTGCATTGGACGGGACTCACGTATTGTGTATTTTAGAACCATATTCAATCCCTCATTTAAGAGCAAGCCTGCGAAGAATGTTATCTGAAAACCAGAACAATTAATTGCACTTTAATGAAGTGTTACTACAACAGAAAACAGTCCTGTACAAATTGATATAACGGAAGATTTAAACATAATTGTATGGTATGTAACTTACGGTATGAAGATCTCGACGGAACAAAATTAAAGTAATAAATCCAGCAATAATAGCCATAGGCATTAGACTGAAAATTGCAAGGATTTTCCCTATTAGGTCACCTAGAAAGAAAATCACATTTTATATTCTTTTTGCTCTTTGCTGCAACCATTTGTGTATATAGTTTTTTAAATCTTCGAAAAATGTACCTCTCGGATACTCCACATGTGTTAACGCAAATGGCGTCCAGTCAATTTCTGTAGGATCAATGGTGTCCATGATTGGTCACTGAACTCAGTCCCAAGTCCCTCTTCAGATCTTAAATCTTAATTGGGCTCTCAATTAAAGAACTATAATTGATTGAAAAATAAAACAATGTCACAAGGATTAGTTCCCTTAATATCACACGATTAACAAAACTATTTAAGCTCAATTTTTGCCTCCTTCTAAAAATGATTTTTCAAAATTACCAAAATGGTGAAGGGCCAGGGCCACTTTGCAAAATCAATGTGGTATGGGGTTATTATGCAATCACTAAACAAAGCAGTTTTTGAAGTACTGCTTCATTTACGCAGACACATACAAATGTTGTACAGATGTACGGTAAAGGCAATAACAATTGCGTCGCGACTGTCTGCGTCTATTGCTTGCAAGAGCCACCACCTCCACTGGTAAACTAATAATTTTTCATTTCGGTAATGTGCTTTACCTGTACCATTTTCGAGTATGATGAGCGAATTAACGCCATAGCCAATGGCATTATCTCTTTGTTGCACAACTCGGCACTATCCAATTTTAAGCATGCATTCGCTTTATATTTTCAGTATCCACCAATTCAACCAACATATTTGCAGCATTTGGACGAAAGAAGTTTCGATTTGAAAATTACTGCAATCATTTTTCTTCGTGCGTGTATGTGCATATACCTACTAGTATGATGAATGATGATTATGAATTTATGGTTATAATATAATTATTTTTTCCCAATGGAAAACTAACTATAATAACATGCTCATGTATTCCATTGGCTTATGTATGCATTTATCTTTTAGATTCTCATCCTCAGTTTGTACTTGGTGCACATACTTACGCAGACAACGGATTGCTGCATTGTATATCAGTTTATCGTCGAGATTTTCGTTCTCTCAGCCAAAAGATAACAAAACAGGTTCATCATCAATGGTAAGAGAACGTATAACTAAAACTGCTTTTGCATGAGTTGATAATAATATGGGAAATTGTACGAAATGAAGTTGGTTAAAATGACAGAAGCTTATTTGAATTTTTCAGATTGCAACAAATGAGGAAAAAATAATCCAATGATGATAAAGAATAAGTTTAAAATTATTTTATTTGCTTTCGTTGTGTTGAAGGTTGGGAATCTCGTGCTGTGCACTTGTGTCATCATAATCGGTCAAAACACGTTTAGATTTCCTCTTACTAAAAATAATGTTCTTGGTCTTCGTTATTGTTGGGAAACATCTTTAGAAAACAAACGCCTCAAAAGTATCGAGTGACAGGTGACACTGATAGAAGTTCTTGCATAAACTGAAGCAGAGTAAAAAATGTAAAATGTGGATGGATGTGCAATAATGAAGGTACGATATGAATTGGATCATCGTGGATTGTTGCAGTTGCAGAGGTAAAATTAACGATTATTGCTTACACCATGTAACATTTAAAGATTTTACTAGAAAGACATGTCCACAACCACATAATCGTCGGGAGAGGGTGTAAAGCATTTTCAATAGTTGAAATGTGTTTGATCACTGCTGAGCTGTGTAAACAGTCTCTTTTTCATAATACCTGACGTTGCTTAATGACAATGGCTAACCCCTACACCTTCATCTCATCTGTGCAGATTTTTAATGAAATTACAATGTAACTTTTACAAATATACTGCTGGTGGACTGATGACTCACAAGTCAGAGACACCGCTTCTGTGCGATACTTATTTATTATGCTTTTTTTACGCGTTAGCGTCAGCCTAGGCCGTAAGAATCTCATGTATGTATCTGCACTGCACCTGTACATAATCTTCATGCGTGGTTACATGGGTACTTGAGCTGGGCACTGAGCATTTCGAGAAGTACATTAGTCAGAGAACACGGCAAGTCGGCAAGTGTGACATTATTTATTCTTTTTCTTCTCGAAACAAAGATGTGTCGAAATCTCTGAAAATGGGGTCGCTTCGTTCGAGACTTCGCCTGACTGCGAATTCGCATTTCTCCACGCAATTTAATGCTACGCTAATTATAAAAATAAAAATAAAAATTGTGGTTACATGCTACATCTACATTTTTATTGGTATCGGTAGAGTTCAGGGCCTCTCTCTCTCATTTGGAAAATAGCATGTACAGTTAATTGCACAATCAGTATAATAAACTCACCACTTTTTACAAGGCCAACTTCAATCAATTTCCAAAGTTACTTGTCCTTTGAACATGTAAAAGTACTATACATAGCAATGTGTAAAATGTAAAATACGGTACTTGAGATTTCTGACCTGGTCAGAAAACGTAGTAGTCTTTAAAAAAAATTAATATTCCAATTTCCACTCCACAATTGTCACAGACTATGTCAGTGGCTTGTCTAAATTCTCAGTTATTTAAAAAAAAGAACTTTCTCAATCTGAGGAAGTCTACAAAATAAATATTCCACCAGGTCAGGCCATCCCTACAATCTAAATTCTACAGCATGGGATCTAAAAGTACGAGTCCGAAGAAAGTTGGAATGAGAAATCACGTTACAAGAATTAGCTCTACACAATACTTCTAAAGATGCATGGATAGCGATTAATGGTATATTATTATTTATGTATTATGAACCTGATTTGTTTGCCCTTTTGAACCCACATTCTGCTTTCACTTTAAAATATTTCATCGACATGATTGAAAAATAGGGAAAGTATATGATGTAACGGATTATATACCACGACATCCCGGTGGCAAAACCACCATCATGCAGGGAATTGGCAGAGATGCGACAAATATGTTCAATCAGGTAACAAAACGAACGGCTACTTGAAGCTAAAGATGCTCAATATGATGATGACAACATCTCATACATATGTCGCCTTACTCGCCTTCCCTATCAGACTATAAAACAGATTTGAACTCTTTCTCAGGCGCATGATTATGTCGATCCAGGTATGAATTTGCCAAAGGACAAGCTGATCGGGACACTGAAGCGATAGATAAAGACAAGAACTGATTGATATTTGACAGCGACTGAGATAGTGATATTGACGCAATTTTTACATTCACAAAATGCCGAACATGACCTTTCAAAATTACCCGACCCAGTATCAAAATTTGTAATTTTTACATGAATATGTACGAAACAAAGAAATAAACATGTTCAGACAGTTTTGACATTTAATATACAATGTATGTATGGTACAAAAAAGGAATTATTGTGGCCAGGTGGCCACTATATATGAAACTTTTGTATTAAATCACTAATCTTAAAGACACCAGGAAAACATGACAAAGTATGGAGTCTTTTCCCCAATATATGCACAAGAAATATTTCATCGTTGATTGATGATGACTTGATGACAAAGCAATTGAAGGAAGGAAGAATAAATGAGGATATGAAAGGAAAATGATAAGAACTTCAGCAACGAACATTCACATCTCATGTCCATACGGAAAGGAAATACTCGAAACTAACCATCTCTATCTGTCAGACATTCACGCAAATGAATCACATGACATGAAATTAATGTACGGTTAAATTAGACTTGAATAAATGCTTATTGCTTTTAGCAGTGAGAAATGTATTTAGAATGAACTTAAACCATCTTAAACTAACAAGCAAGAATGTTTCAAACGAGACGAAATGATTGTATTCGAATTTCAAACAATGCTGTTGACGAACAATGATAAAAAAGGAATAATTGCACATGGAGTTTTGCACTAACATTAATCTCATATTTATTTTGTCATTATTACTGTAAATTGAATCATTTACCTCCGTTTCCCGATTTAAGTTCCGAATCTTCACACAATCACGAATTATTTTAATCGATATTCAATACTGCAAACGAAAATTGCCACATAGAACTTAAATGCACTGTATTGTATATAAATATTATATTATAATTCACTTCTTATTAATGCACGCGCTTTACCAGTTCAGCGAAATGGAAGAATCAAAATAGCTGGCTAAAATTAAAAATCTAAAAGCATGCGACACAAGAAGAATCCCGTTTAAGTGTAACATTAAAAGTCAGCTGCTCCGACAACTTCCATTCTTCCCCTCCAACTGATAACTGGTCTGGCCACACATGAAACATGCGAGGAGGCAGAGAGACATGAGGCAAAAAAATACCCAAGCATTTTTTTTACTTCTCGGTTCTCGCTCTTCGTATTCTTGCTTACTTGCTTCTTGAATATTGGAGCCACACACGTTGCGTTAAATTAAATTACGTCTTTTATTTGATAAAAAACATTGGTGGATATGCAATTTGTGAATATGCAATGATAACTTCAACTTCTTTGCCACTTTGTTTCAGTTTCAAAAGTACGAAAAATATGACAATTTTATAGCCAAAAATGTACTTTATGTTAATATGTTACATCAGTGATGTATGTATTGTAATTTTAATGCAATTGGTAAGCAATTCATGAAATGTTATGCGCGTACATTTATGTAAGTAATTTATAACTAATTAATATAAATGAATCATAAAAATTAAACATCATTAAGCAAATCATAAAATGTCACGAAATGAAATGCCGCATACATTGCTTCATTGTACAATATTTTTATTTTTTATCTTCATTGACATGTTGACAATATCGACGTGCATGTCAAAAGGAGGTGTAAATAAAATTCTGACGGGTATAGGTATGACTATCATTATCTAACATTCTTCATTTATCATGCAAGCCTATTAAGCATGGTTTCAATTCTAATCAGTTATCAATTTACAGTTACAATACAATCTCGTCTCGAATAAAGTTTAAAGGTGAGAAGGGATATGCTTTTTATGTACATATTATAATTGACTTTATTTCCCTTTATGACGAGTTGGTCATTTAATTCCCCACTAAAATTACAAAAACAGCCGTATAATTAATTGCATATATTATTTCCACCTTGTTGCGCTCTATGATTCATATGTATGATTCTTAGAAATAACATTTAGGCATTCAAAAGAAAAGCAAATCATGTCATGTTCACAGTTAGTACAGGTTATGTTACTTGTGCTTGAACTTGCTTGCATATGTACATTGCATTTTGATCGATGGCATTATTGGCATAATTTGATATGTATATTTGCATTTTGCTTATTTTATGGATCAAATTTTTGAAATCAAATGATGAAAGACCACTGACAGTTGTGTTAAACATGACCAAAAAATGATTCTTATTATAACGAGAAAAAATATTAGCAATCGCCATTCAATTGATTTTTTAAGAACAACGATGTTTTTATTTTGATGTATGGTCGATTGGGGTGAGGGTTAATCCATTGTTTTAGCCATCAATAATTAGCTACAACGGTACTAAAGAACGTAGTAATGTGTTATTTGCAATTGTTTAATGTGTTAATAACGAAACGTTATAAGGTGTTTTGGGTGCAGTTATAATGCATTTGATCATTAAATTAGTCAGTTAGTCAGTTAAAGTTAATTTAATGCTCCTGTACAGTCGTACTCGTTCAACTCACTGGTATGATGAATAAAAATCATTGTTAACACAAGACGCCATACAAGACGCAAACATGTATAAGTGATAATTAATTTTTTAAACTGCTAATCGTGCCAAGCCTATTGTTTATAGAGTCGATTAATTAATGAATAATAAATACTTTGCACTTCGCCAATTTAATAGTCTTTGAACCAACACTACCTAACTTAACTCGTATTCGTATACGTTAACGTTTTATGGAATAAATTGAGTTCTCACTTGGAGGAGATGATAAGGCTCACGGCGGAATTCAACGCGAATAAATCCTCTCTTCCAACTTGGTAAAGTAGCCTTTAAGACTTCATAGCAAAACCTCGTCAAGCTTATCATTAAGCCGACAAGTAGAATGATAAAAATAAATTCAAAGTTTTCAATAGTTAAAGGTTTGGTTTCATGTTTGCTGCCTTTTCTTAAATGCAACAATTTCCGGTAGAAGTCTGTTCCGTTTTGGGATTGTGTCCGCTTTGCCCCATTTTGTCGATATTCCTCTAAAAGCCGATCTCTCCATTTAATGGTGAGACCTCTTTCGAAACAAGTTTGTCCGATGAACTGGAACGCTTCCGTAAATATGGAATTTTTTGCTAACGCAAATGTGTACCAAGCTGCCCAAACTGACTCCACCGACTCTGACAGGGGATTTTTTAACCGAGGAATTGTCATTGACCGTGCCGTGGCAAGCTTTAAAGTAAAATCCCATCCAATGCAAACCGTGCTCTTTTCCATGAAAGCGTTAACTGCGCAGACTGTAGTGTTTTCAATGAGGTTGGATCTTTTATGTAAACTTTGTAACATGGGATTGTCACTCTCTATGAAATGATTCCAAGCACTGATTCCGGACCTGTCAAAATTTATTTTATAGTGAGACGCTTCTTCCAATTCTTTAAAAGTTCTCGGTTTCATGGTTTTCATGGGGAAAGAAATGAATGCGGCCAAGTTACTCTTGTAACCGGTTCCAATTACAACCATGAAAGCTATCCACATCACCATGAGAAGTCTTGTACCTTTAGGTCGCTTTGCTAAGGTTTGCTCGAAAGTTAATGCCCAGAGGGTTAATAGAAAGGTGGAGGAGAATGAAATCTTGCCATTCGTAAGTTTCTCTTTGTCTTTCCAACTTTCGAACCTTAATGCATAATATGTAATACAAATTTAGAAAGATTAAGAAGATTCCAAAGAATATGCACCATACTTTAGCAGTATACACTTTAATTATAGCATATTTTCCTAAGTGTATTTCCGGTGGGTAAGTAATGAAGATCAACTGTGTTCTTCCGAATGGCCCCACAAAGTCAGCCAGTCCATTCCTGTCAAAGATTTGTGTAGACACGGAAGCGATATCAGTTCTGCCGTAAAGAAGATCGCCGTAAACTATGAAACGCAAAATATTAGTTGAAACATTGAAAATCACGTTATTATAACTTTTAGTTTTGATTAATATCATACCTCCATCCCACGTTCCATTCTCTAGTCTTAACCCTGTCAGCTTCCAGTCCGATATGTCATTAATTTCGAATGTATAATTGAAGTGTTTGCTTCCTTCCTCAAAAATTCGAAAGTTAACTCCCATCACTGTTACCTTTCCCTTTCTGTAAACGTAGTCCAGATAAGGAGGAAATTTTGTTCCGGAAATATGAAAATGTTTGCCACTCAAACCAGCAGTGTTTTCAAAAATCCAAGAAACTGATTCCATGTTGTCTGAGATGGATTTGAATTTTGTCTCACCACTCCCCGATCGATCTTGGTGTTGACCTTGGTAAATAATATTTTGATTCACAGACATTACCAAAATGTTTTTAAACTTTCCAGTCACAGGGCTCGTTAAAAATGCAGAAATGAAAATGTCCGGTCCGATTAATATGAAATAATCTTCGCGGCCATGTCCAACCTCCAGCAATTCGGACAAGTATTTTTCCACTCTCGCTTTCGTCCTTTTTTGAGAAATGATTCCGGCGAAAGTCCAATCGTACGAGGTAGATTTTCGACAGTTGATCTTCGGCTTCCATTCTTCTTCTGTTAGTTTGCGCCATGGGTTAAACACGAACAGTAGATTGCCACCATTGTCCACCTTTGACATCACTTCATGAACATAATCCTCAAGTTCAATTTCGTCATCATCGATTATAAAAATGTTTGAGCGATCTTGTACTAATCTTTTAAACTGATTTTCTACCACCAATTCATTGTAGTTGTTAAAAGAATTTGCCGAAATTGGCGAAATAAAACGATTAAATTGTGAGACCATCAAAAATGTAATCAATTTCATTATTTCCAGATTCAAACTCAGTTTTGACTACAGACAGAAAACTTTTTGTCCGCTCTGACCTGAGCATTTGAATTTGAGTTATCGCGTGTGCTAATTGTGCAAATATTTTAAAGCCATTAAAAGTGTGGCTGATTGGAATCGATATTTAAACCGGATACAACAACCTTCTTCGGGTATGAGCTTGTCTACCGTGACCAACCTCTTAAATTACCCTTGAAACGATTTCAGCTTGTTTGTAGTGTCAAAAACTTAATATTTTCTTTTCCTAACAATTTGGAGTGTGCTCAAGGAATAATAAGATTTTAGAGTGTTACTCAAATATGTACTCTTCAGTTCAGGGTAATTTATGCCAGCATGAAGTTGTGGACAAAACCGATTTTATTTCTCGGACTTGAACAATGAACACCCACAACATTTGGTAATTACACAAAGTGCATTACTCATAATTACTATTCCATTAAAAATCCTAAACCCAGGATCCAAGAGACCGATTCATGTATTACATAAGAATGGAAACATAATTTCTGCACTATTTAACTATAACTTATAACCTCTTTCGCCTTGCCTAACCGGTCTTAATGTCAACTTTTGATTATACGAAATATGGTGACTTTTATTTAACCCCATTGTTATCTTTGCATGTGGGGTTAATAATGTAATGGTAATAAACTTTGCAATTACATTTTTGCTAAAATAAGTTACGACCTATAGTACACTAGTTACATTTAAGTTGTTTATTATTCTCATTGATTCTCACACTCACAAAAACATTATCCATGCATTTTACGTGTATTAATACGTGTAATATAAGCGTACTTTTAAAGATGTGCTGCGGCTGTGAGTAAGCACTGCCTAGAGTGTTTGATATTTAAGAAACGAAATCCGTTCAGTCATCATATACCAGTCGAAACGAAAGAGAATTTGTTTCTGAGTATTGGAGCCAAATTTCATCTGCTATTTAAAGCGGGTATGAAAGTATGAATAAAAGTTTATCTCACGATAATGCTATTTTACCTTTACAAATTGCGAACTTCAACGTTACTGCGCAGATTGTAAGTGGTGAAAATGTTTTTGCTTTGTCCCGTAAATTTCGATACCAGCGGGAACGGCGTTGAAGTTCACAATTTGTAAATGTAAAATAGCATTGTCTGGAGATAAACTTTCATACCCGCTTTAAATAGCAGATGAAATTTGGCTCCCATACTCAGAAACAAATTCTCTTTCGACTGGTATATTATATGACTGATGAACAGACTTCGTTTCTTACATGTCACTCTACAGTGTCTACAGTTAGCAGAAGCACAATATTTTTATAGGCAACTAATAAGTTCTGCGTTCTGCGAGATGCAAAGCAAAAGCAACAAGCAGAAAGGCCAAATTATGGTACATATAAAGAGTCGTGCTGTGCTTGTTTGTGTGAATCATTGCAAATTTTTTCCTGCTTTCGTGCAGAAAAGTGGGCTTGGGAAATGAATAGCTTAATGTCGCCGCGACTATCACTTTGTGTTGAGGTGATTTGTGTACTCCACAAGGCTGTTTATACCAAGTTCTTTCTGTTATAGGCTGCATTTTCATTAACTTCTTTTACAGACTCCCATATGGTCTAGTGGTTAGGATAGCTGGCTTTCACCCAGCAGGCCCGGGTTCGATTCCCGGTATGGGAAGAACTTTTGCTCTTTTTCTAAGTCAGAAAATTATTTTTGTTATTTATGATTAACGAACACAAAGTGCTATATTAAAACTTTTTTGACAGTATTATTAACAGTTCTGACCCATGCATGTAGTTCACAATGGAGGTAGAATAAAATGGAACTTTACCTTTTCTTGACCTCGAGCTGTACAGGATGGAGTATGGAAAACTAGGACTTCAAAACCAACAAACTCAGCCTCATTGTCACAATCAGTAGTGGACTCTTTAATCTATCGAGGATTAATGTTATAACTTGGAAGCAGAACTCACACACCTGAAACAAACTTTTAAGAAAATGGCTACACACTCTCAATGTTTTTACGATGGTTTATCAAAAATGAAAGAAAGAGTAAAGACACATTCTACATCAAAGCCACAACAGCAACTGAAGAAGAAAAAAGGAAGAATTATTCTACCTTGGATTGGAAAGGTCAAATTCAATATTGCCTACATGATCAAAGACAATTTAGAAGTGGACATTGGTTTCATTTCCGGACCAAAACCATCAAGATTACTTTTTAAAGTATGACCCTAAACCAAAAATGGACGTTGGACCAAACTGAAAGGGATGTAGAAACAAAAATAAAATCACATTAAAACGATGCAAAAAATGGAAAAATAGAACCTTCGGGGGTTGCTAATCACAGTCACGGTATTGGAAAGGATCACAAGATAAACTTTAACAACTATGTAATTGTTGAAAGGGACCCGACGCCGACCCAAGATTCCATCACCGTCTATTCAAGGAAAGTTTGTACAATAGAAAAGCTGAAAACACGATGCATTTAGACAATGAAATGAACATCCATGAAGACTGGCTTCCTTTAATGTTACCAACATAGTCGTTGAAGTTAGGCTGAAGATCCCCGGAACGAGTAAACATAAAGTTGCTGCAAATGACCCCAAATTTGGTACACAAGTGAATTCGGGGTCGCTGATTTCATACAAAATATCAGTTTGTCCCCATATGGCCAAATTTGCATAATTTTTTGCAAATTACCCAAATTTGAAAATGCTCCCAATGAGCCCAAATTGGGTTCGATTCCCGGTATGGGAAATTTTTTTGCTCTTTGTTTTCCCAGCCACTAAATCATTTTTGTGATAACGAACGCAAAGTGATATAGTAAAATATTTTAATTTGTTCATAATTTTAAAATACAATAAAATGGAATTTTTTATTTGTGTTCATCGCTTACATCAATAGTTTTTGTACCACATAGAGCAACATGCTTTTTATGACAACCTGATAATTGTTTGTTCTACTAGTACATAAATATCCCACTTTTAAGATAATTTTAAAAAGGTTATTTCCAACTAATCCATGAAATAAAATATTAAGCAATAGATGACTTGCGAAAGGTGAATGCGCCAGCGCATACTAGTATTTTAGTCCATGAATCATGAAAAAAGATGAAAGCTTACCTAATGTAAAAAAATCACGGCATAAATACAGGAATTTTTCTTGATTCAATCTGAATGAGTCGGTGCCCATAAAAGTCAAGTTTTCTTTGATCAATTGCCTTGTTTCTCTGTCTACTTCGTCTGAACTTACAAACTTCGCAGAAAAATCTCAAAAAAGAAATAAAGAGTCCCGCAAATAGAATTACAAATGCAAACTGTAAATTTTCCATTTTCAACGGTCGAGTCTCATTCTTCCCGGTCCCACGAATTCTGACCAACTTTTTGTACAAGGCTGAATTTTGGTTAGACGCGGTCCATTGCATTCCAAGCTTTCTGTAACTACTTAAAAGCCTTTGTTTGTAAAATGAGTTCATTCCTGTTTCGAAGAACGTTTGTCCGATAAACTGAAGTGCGTCCGTGAACCTCGAATTCTTTTCCAATGCAAATGTGTACCAAGCTGCCCACGCAGAATCCGTCGACGTGAGAATTGGTAAATCGAGTTGCGAAATGCTCATTTGACTCATAACAGCCACTTTTAAGGTATAATCCCAACCTATGCAAACAGTTTTAGGATCCATAAATGCTCTTGAAACACATTCAGAAGTATTTGATGTAGTTTTGGCTCGCTTTTTCAGACTTTGAATGCTAGGTTTCTCGCTTTCTTCAAAATGAGTCCATGCACTGATTCCGTTGAGGTCGAAGTAAATCTTGTAATTTGGTGCTTCATTCAACTCTCTGAATGTCTTTGGTTTCGGAGTTTTAAACGGAAAGGAAATGAAAGCCGCTAGAGTACTTTTGTAGCCGGTTCCAATCACAATCATAAAAACTACCCACATAATCATCAATAATCGAGTTCCTTTCGGCCGTCTATCAAGTGTTTGCTCAAAATTCAATGCCCACACAAGTATTAATACTGAAGAGAGTGTAACTGAACTGTTTCTCCTTCTTGAGCTATTTTCTTTTAAACTGGTGAGTTGCATGGAAAAATGAAATAATCCAACAAAACTTAAAAAGTTTCCTGCTATTATTAACCACGACAGTGGAGTGTACGCTAGGAACATTGCATATTTTCCCAGACGCGATTCTTCTGGGGATGTCACAAAAACCAAGTGCGCTCTGCCAAAAGGTCCTACGAAATCAGCAAGACCGTTACGATCCAAGGTTTGTGTTGAAACAGATGCGATATCTGTTTTTCCATATAATAGATCTCCGAACACTAAAATTTTAATTGTTTCAAAATTCAAAAAATATAAATTAAATTGAGTTACGTTCGTACATCAGTGTACGGACGTACAATGATTGATTAGTTTTGTTACCTCCATCCCATGTCCCATTGCTGTACAATTTTCCTGTTAACTTCCAATATTTATCTGGGTTAATAGTGAACGTAAAGTTGAAATACTTGCTACCTGTCTCAAAAATTCTATAATTTTGGCCCATCAATACTTTCAGTCCATTATCGTAGACTGCATCCAGATACGGCGGAAACTTGGTTCCGGAAACGCGAAAGTGTTGTCCGTTAAGACTGTCAGTTTTCCCAATCATCCATTGGAAAGAATAAGGATCAGTGAAAGCTTCAAAAACTGATTTACCAATGATAGGAACCTTGGCGGATTCTCTCCGATAAGCTACGTTTGTATCAACCGTTATTCCCATCACATTTTTGAATTTTTCGATTTGCTTCACTTGGAAAAAAGGAGAAATGTGGCGATTCCGGCCAATCAGTATAAGTCTATCCAAGCGAGCATGACTGATAATGTTCAATTCCTCCAAATATTCTACTATTTTCTTTCTATTTCGTTTATCCTCAATTAGACAGAGAAATGTCCATTGGAATGGAGTTGATTTAAGTGACCCGGTGGCAGGTTTTATTTGATGCGTACTGAAACGCCACCAAGGATTGAAAAAGAAAACCGTGCTTCCAGCATTTTCAACTGTGTTTAGGGCGGCTCTAATTTCAGCTTCCAGAATACTTTCTGTATCGTCAAGTAGCAAAATCGTCGGATTATCATGAATCAATAAAGAGAAAAATTGTTTAAGAAAAATGTTACTTTCGGAACTTAAAGTGAAGTTTTCGGAACTGCCAGGATTCACAAACGAGTTTAAAAAGTAGAAAAGAAATGATAGAAGTTTTACAGGAATATTCATTTTAGGTATGAATAAATATGAATCGCAAACTGCTTTCAACATTTTAGGTTTAAAGCTTTAACAATACGAATTTTTATTTAAGGAACGCTATTTTAGTTCTAGTTCATGAGCTGTGCTGACTTCATTGGTCTCGCATGTTTTTGGAGCGACGAAGAAAGTCATCGAATTAAAATAACATAATTTATTCCAAAACTTTCTTTGTTATGTTAGCCAATAATGATGATAAAAACAAATTATAAATTACAATCCACGTAGGTGGAAATGAAGTAGGCGTGGTTATTTCAAACATCAAATGAGATGTTATTCAATCGAATGTATTTTACTACATCGGCATTGATATATTTTACTTCAAGCGTAGAAAATAACAACTCAACCAACTGGACGGGTACGTAATTTATCTCAAACTTACATCTTTATTATTTATTATGCGCAATTTAATAACTCATTCAAGTTCAGGCTTGCATGATGCGGTTCATTTAGTTTACAATACAATTGACCATGAGTGAAAACATTTTCATTACCACACAGTGAAAATACTTGCAAAATAAATTTAATTGTTATGCACATGTTAAAAGAGGATTTTAGCTTATAAGAGTTTTCTCTCGATCTTTAATAACAACAATTATAAACTACAACTTTTATTCATTTACTCCAACAATACATAAGCATAAGTTCTTAACGAAGTTGATTTGTTTTAATTATTGTGTATGAAAATTCTCGTTCGACCCAGTTACATCTTAAACAAATCCAGTACGATCCCGGAATTCTTACATCACTTAACTTACAGAATGTTTGTTCTTTTATGCCTTTCACGTGAAAGACAAAAACCACATAATGATATTAAGTGTGCAAGTATTAACAATTTGCATTAGTATGGAAATTGAAAAACATGAACGAAAGAATGAACAATGAATACAGATTATGTTCTATGGTTAACATAGATTTCAATATAGAGAGAATTCTACCCGAATTGCACCAAAGTTAAAGTTCAAGGAACAAATGTGACCGTAATAACGCTGGACCGTTCCTGCTCTGTCATAGATGACTTGCTGATTTTCCTCTTCACAATGATGCTAATTTTTTTAATCTTGTTTCTTCGTCGGTTGATCATTTTCTGAATAAAGTCGGTTCCCTTTGCAATCTCAATGAAAAATACACCACAGGAGAGACCAAGTCCGATAAAAAAGAGCATAAAAAGGAACTCTACATTTCTCAATGTCAAGTTCTCTTTTCCAACCTGACCTCGTTTCTGTCTGAATGCATCGAGCAAATTGTAAAGTTGCGAGCTCGTCCTTTCATGCAGCCACCGTTGTCCTCTGTACCTCTCACGCAATTGAATGACTTCCTCCCAGTATGCAAATATCCCAGATTCATACAGACCTCCACCAATCCTGGAAAATTCCTCGGTGAACACCGAGTTATTTTCAGTCGCAAAGACAAACCACGTTTCGAACAAAGGCTCTGAACTGTACATTGGCGAGAGGTCTTCGTCCATGGTCAATGTTAGGTTCTTTGCGGCTGCAAATTTCAAAGAGAAATCCCATCCAGCACAAACCGTCTCGACGTTCAGAAATGCTTCAACTGTACATAACGAGGTATCTTCCGTTGGCGTTGTTCGATTCTGTAGACTTCGAACTTTGGAGTCGTTTATTTTCATAAAATCATTGTAGCCAGAGATGCCTCCAAGATCAAAAATGATTTTGTAATTTCCTAAACGATACAAATCTGTAAATTTTCGGGGAACACGGTCTGTTTGCGGAGCCAGGATGAAGGCAGCCAAATTGCATCTGTATGCTGTGGCCACGATTATCATAAAAAGAACCCAAGAAATCATTATAAAACGTAGTGTGAATCCTTTTGGTTTTCCAATTTCTTGCTCAAAAGTGTATGCCATGCCCATTGTAAATGCCCGTTTGTATGACTCAAAAATTGAATGCGACTGAAATTTTGATGGCACTTTGACCATTTTGTCCATTTGCATTGTCGCCGTTTGGATAACCAAAACTAGGACGAATGCTGCCACGATGATAAGCCAAACCGGAATTGGAAATGGATGAAGAACCCAGAATTGATCGAATTCGGAGTAGCTTAGAGGATCTGCTGACATGAAGACCAAATTAGATTTTCCATAGGGTCCTAAAAAGTCTGCCAATCCGATTCGTTCAGCAGTTGGATTTGATACCGATGCAATTTCAGCGTGTCCGTAGACAAGGTCTCCAAATACCCCGTTCCATCCATGCTCTTCTTTTTGACCCATAAGCCCCCAATTGTTTGGATCCTGCTCGTTTATGACACTTAAGGAAAAGTTGAACTCCTTGGCTCCGGCTACAAGTGTTTGGTAAAACGTTCCATAAATTTCAACTCGTCGAGTATGGTCTTCATTGTCGTTGGGTCTAATAGGAAACATAAATGGAGGGAAGTCCGTCGCCGAAATTCGGAAATGGTGGCCTGGTAAACAATTTTCTTTAGCTTTGAACCAAACTGGTTGAGTAAGGCTTTCAGTGCTATGAAACTCCAGTTCACCATCTTCCTGCATGTGGCATGTTTTACGATAATGTGCTGAAATCGAAAGAGCAGATGAAGATGGGCCATCAACTGAAATTCCTAAAACATTTCTGAATTTCTGGATTAGTGGAAATCTCAGCAGAGGTTGAATGAACTTGGATCCTCCGAGAAATATGTAAATGTCATTTCTTGCATTCCCCATGTAGTGAATTTGTTTTAGGTAGATCTCCATTAGTTTATCATTGTGGATATGCCCATCTTGAATCGGATCATCAAGGATGCAGATGAAAGCCCACATATTTGAAATGTATCTGAGCGGCGTTTGGGATGCCTTCGGCTTCAATTTCAGAAGTCCTTTCTCTTCCAAAAACTTATGATATGTGTAAATTGTTGACCCAGATCCATTAGAGAGTTTCAATGTGTCCCAGTATCGTCGCCAATCTCCTATTTCCTTCCTATCCAATATTACAACGGCTGGTCGGTTTCTAATTTGCTTAGCAATTCCTTCTGCCAGAATTTGTGGTGCTGTTCGTTTGGTTATGTCAAGTAATGAATCAAGTACAGAATAGGGATATTTTACTTCTTGTCCCATGCAAATTGTAGGATACAAAACAAAATGCAAAATTAGACATATAATCAATCGGCCAATGCAGTAGGCCATTTTGAGTGAGAATGCCCCGAGAAAAAATTATGCTCACCGTTCGCTACGACTCGAAGCTTTGGAATGACAAAGTTTGATATTCGTTACAATTGACTGTGAATTGCTTGTTGAACATGAACAACTTCTGTGGTGTATGGATATTCGGATATTACTAGTTTCTTTCATGAATGGATGGACCCTCGTCATTACGTTTCAATGATAGATATAAGATAATTTTAGGCATTTGTATATTCTAGAAATTATGAACATATATATAACTAACTAACATGTATAATATGAAAGTTGTCACTTGAAACTATAAGTCATAAGTTGAACATATGTATAAGCCAATAATGTAATGTAGCTGAAGTATTCTCCCGATTTGCGACAAAAGTTAAAATGAAAAAAGAATGCATTAACCTAACCTTAGCACAGCGTTAATTTACTACCAACTGGAAGTAAAACATCTACATATATGAAACCTAAAAAATGCTACAAAAAAATATAAAATTGAAATGAAACTGATGAAAGCAGTTACACTAAAGTGGTATTATGCTATTTGTAACAGATACATAATCTGTTTACTGTTGTCGTGATGTTAATTGTGAATAAATGATGCATTTAAGGCACAGCTATTTTGAATTTTCAGTCTTGTGCTTTACCATCCCGAAAATTGAAAAACTATTAGAACTAGAGGTTTCATGTAAATGTCTCGTCCGACCTGCATAATTAAGGTGATGTCTCATTTCATTTGTGTCTGATGAGTTGAGAACGCCGCTACTCTTAATTGAGAAACTTGAATTTTTTTAGATTGTTCTCGTAGTTCTTTACGGTTATGGAAAATTTCCACGGGTCTTGTACTGGTGCAATGGAGACGACATGCATGATCAGTGGAATGTTTTACAATGATGATGGGTACTTTTAGTTGTGGTAAATACAGTGCATGTTTTAAAAACGCCTCGGTTAATTCACGTTCTCCTGGACTGCCTTCATCTTGTGGATTGACTGTGGTCCCTACTACTCGATTACAAAGAATTCATTCGGAACCGAGGATATAAAAGGACGAGAGAAAGCAAAGGTCTGGTTACTCGCTGTCCACTCGCTGTCCGTTAACATCAAACAACCTTTTTCATTCGCTTCCTTAAAACTCAATCTCAGTTTTTTAAATTTCTAACTAACGCAATTTTCGTTTGAAGTTGTAACATTTCCGAAAATGGCGTCCTTCAAGGTAAAGTTTCCTACAGTTAATTTTGTTATCTCAGCTCGCCCCACTTTTTAGTTTTGTGTATATTTTTATTTTCATTCATTTACTAATTAATTAGTTGACGTACGGCGATACAATGGTCACTAACTAAACAGTAAATATGTATAAAATTAATAATTTTTATGTTTTATTTTTATTTTGGTTGCAGTACTTGCTCTTGGCCGTTTTGGTTATCGGAGTATGTGAAGCCAGTTTCAAGAAAGTGAAGCGTTCGCCGAAACCTAAACCGGACGAAACGAGCGAGAAAAAACCAAGCTGGAAGCCGGTTTCGACGCCACAGGAATTCTCCTTTACAGTCGATGATAACATCAACAAGGCCGATCAGTACCGTCATGAGACCTGGAAGCCCGGTGGTGTGATCGAGGGAGAATACGCTGCACCAACCAGGTAACTATTTAATTTTAACGTGATAACTTTAACATATTTTTTATGCCTACAGAGTGTTACTAAACTAAACAATCCACCAAAGTGGTGAATTGGTTTAATTATTATTTTACTAATTACGTTTTCTGATTTTTTACTCTTTCAGGGACGGCAAATGGCTCAAGGTCAACTATAGGGCTGACAAGGATGGATTCAATGTCCTGTCCCAGAAGGTCGTCACCGAGGCCGAACTTAACCAACCATCAAGTGGAGGCGCCCTGGACCACCAGGCTAAGGTCGAATCCACTCAGAACGGCAAAGACGTCAAGTACACCGTTAAGGAAGACGATTTGAAAAAGGCTAAGGACAAGCAGCAGAGCCACAGCGCATTGTAAGCATAAATACCAAAAACTACTTCGTGAATTTAAAGTTTAGTCGCGATTTTTTCTAGTGATACTTTTTTTTAACTTAACGACTTGTATAATTTAAAATTTAAATTTCAAAATTTCCATTGGTAAATTGGCATCAATTTCAGTCATGTAACGGTTCAATTCAAACCCTCAATTGTAAAACTTTTACTGAAGACGTTTTAAAAGCATTTCAATCTATTTATGATTTTGAGTATCGAAAAATGATTTGTGTATTGTCTGTTGCCAAAAAAAATTATCAAAAATATACGTTCTTTTTCCGAGCACCTCAAATTCATATTTTAATCAATATATATATGTAATAGAAATGCAGTGTTTTTCTTTTAAATTTAATACGACAATGACTAAGCAGGGTACACAATTTTCTAAAAACACAAAAATTTTGAGTGTAAAAACAACAAAACTGAATATTTTACTATAAAAATGACATGTAAGAAATTGAATCGTAAATGAGCCACAAAAAATAAAAAATTACGCGTACAACATTGCAAAAACTTACAATTAATTTTTACAAATTGCATTTTATTACTCATGTCAAAGCATTTTTGTCATGTCATAAAAACTCATCACACATTGTTTTGTCATTATATTCGCAAATCACTAATCATAAGCATCAAGCATCTCCACTTTAGTATTAGCTAGTACTAACTATTGGTCATTAATTCCTTATGTAGGTTAAAACTCAAAACGTTGATGTACAAATGATATTATAATAAGATTTTAACTGGACTTTCATTATCCACAAAATGCACTTCATTCAAATCATAATTGCTTTAGTCTATTCCATACAATGCCCATCGTGATTCATTTTAAAACTAATTTTTAATCTTACTCAACATTGTATTATTGTTGCTTTGTAATTTCTACATTACATTCTACTATACAGCGATCATATTCATGAATATCATTGGCTTTACTGTTCAGAACTCAGAACATTCTAACTCTAACTTCTAAGTCTTCTGTAATTTTTGCGTCTTTAAACTTGCCTTCCAGTCCATAGTGTGGATTAAATCATTGAACGTTCGCTTCGTGGAAAAATGTAATGCACAAACTAGCATGAAATGCATTTTTAAAAAACTGGCCCGGAACTTATTGAGTGTCTCGTACTTATTTTGTTCTCTACAAACTTGAATCGTTTTTTATTTGTTCTTAATAATTCTACATCAAAGCATGAATTCATCCAAAGATTTAGTAAAAAAAATTACATAGAAGCATACGTATTTATTACAGTTCATTTTTTATACTTTTTATAAATACATACATTACGTTTGTAACTTCAAAGAGGAAGGAAATGAGGAAAACAGCCATTCTTAAAGTGTAAAAGTTCTAGTTCTTGTTCCTTGGTTTGAGATCTTCGAAGCATGGATGCAAAAATATTTGATTCTTCTTCTGCGCTTGAAAGTACTCATGGCCCTGAAACAAAACAATTAAACCGACAATTTAGACTCGACTCAAGACACATACACATACACACTGCCTTCCACATTCAAAATTTAATGCCCAGAAAGAGTATATATGCAAATACCACTTAAATTATATATTACCTTCGACCAGTCGTAGCTGACGGAATATGCAAATATTTGACCATCGCTGTTGAATGCACAATTTGTAATGGACTGCTCCATAGAATCTGAAGTCTTCAGTTTAATCCGCACATCTTTGTCCCAAAAGCTATAGCGTCCATCTGACCCAACAGTGGCCAATGTTCCATGAACTGGATGGAACTTGATATCGTTCACCTAATGAACCAAATATTTTTTTAGTATTTTACAACTTCGCATCCATGCTTACCTCTATTATCTATTATATGATTATTTAACCAACCGCAAAAATATCTTGGAATCCTTGATTAGTTCCGTTTGACCTATGACATTTAAAAGTGAAGTTATCCTTTGGGTTCACAGGATTGACGTACTGAATGGCCACCCGCCCTTCTACGCTGCCCAAAGCAAAACCTATCCAATCAAATAAATAGCAAAAGATTAAGAATAACAAAGATTAAGTTATTCGAGCTACTAGTACGCGAAATACCAAATAGAGCAGGAAGAAAATCTCACCTGTAGGTTGATTCTGTTTGTCCTTGAATATGGAGACACAACGGTGCTGATATTTCAAAGGTGACTCAATCCTTTTAAATTCAGTTGGAGTCGTCTCGAGTTTGTAAATAAGAATATGACGATTAGCAGTACCAACGACGGCCATTGGATATTCCTAAAAATAATAAACACAACCGTCATCGTGAAGTTAATGCGTTGTTTAACGATGAAGCATTGCATCATCGTTCTCCAAAACTATTGTTTAATATTTATAAAATAATTAGAAATTGCGTAAAAGAAAAACTTACAACATCCACACAATAGCTTCGTTCGGGTAAAGTGAGGGTCAGTATTGGGTTCGGATTTCTCATATCCCAAAACTAAAAAATAAAAAAAATCAGCATATGTGCATTTTATACAAACTGAAATATTAAAAGATTTTTATTAATGACCATGATACAAATACGCTTGCCTTCAAAGTTTTATCCCAGGAACTTGTCATTAAAGCTTGATAATTCGGAGCTTTAATCCAATGACAAGTTTTCACAGGACCATCATGCTGTGCCACTTGAATTGACTGGTTTGAACTCAGGTCCCAGCATTTCACAGTCTTGTCACATGAAGCCATAAACACCTTACTTCCATCCTGGAAAGCAGGACATAAACGTATGATTAGGTATTAATAATATTTTGAATCTTGACTCAATCCAAATCAATCAATTAAGTATGTATAATTATTTTACAACGTGCTCGCCAAATTACTTACATCACTCCAACAAACATCCAGAATTGGGGCAGACATTGACTGCATTGACTTGGGAGCAGTCTTCGCTGTACCCCGGTCAACTTCCCAGCATCGAACCTAATTAGCAAGCGCAATTAATGTTGATTACATCATTAACTTTCATAAATTCCCACACAAAAATAATCATAATTCTTTAACTAGTTTTAAGATGAAAATAGGCAAAACTTACATTATTGTCCCATGACCCAGCAATCAGAAAAATTTGTGGAATTGTCGGTGGGCTAAAAGAGAGGCAAGAAATGGAGTCATCGGGAGGGCTAACCACCTCAAAGTCCCTTTGTCCACCGGTCGTAGTATTTGCTGCCATTCCTAAAGTGGGAGTTGCGGTGCTGCCAAAAGCCGACTGGCCAAATGTAGTTGTGCCACCTCCAAACATTTTGAGTGCTCAATCTTATCCAAATCCGGTAATCACACTTACACACACAAAACTAGACGCTGACCTGATACACGAAAAAATCGTCCGATCAGATTGTAAAAGTCAAATTAAACCATCCCTTTTTAAAACAGGTTCAGTTTAATTTCTCTTTCCGCATATAAAAGTAAATATTTTGATTCAGTAATTAAAAATTAAAGTGTTTTCTAATTGGTTGTCGAAATGAAAACAAACTTTTTCTTATAAGTCAAAGCGTGTGAAAAGTGCTTGCAGCTACAGCTATACGCTGTCCGTCGTTCAGCTACACCAAACAAATGTGCTTCCAGGATTTTTGAACCAAAGTTTGAGGACATTTCCCGCCGTTCGCCACTTCTTAATGCACACAACGTCTCAACTTGAGCTGTTTTGTTAAAACACTTTAAACTAAACGTCTCATCGCGTCATTGTCGCTTGCTGCTGTGCTGTTATATTAGCTTAGAGCTTTTGTTGCAAATTGGTAATTAATTAACACCTGCCATTTAATTTGGGGCTTGCCTTTTATTTCTTTTCTAGCCTCTCGTAGACAATTTGGGACTTTCTTCACAAATAATTTATTTGATCATAGGTTTTAATAAAATGGAGAACATCACCGGGGCGGAAATTGTATTACTACAAATACCGGAAGTTACCAATGAATCAAAATGTGTCGAGGAAGACAAAAATGAACCATCCCCAAAAAGGGTGAAATTAGAACAGCCAGAGGAAAGATTCATCCGTGCTGAATCTGAGATAAAATGCGGGGAAGGAGAAAAAGATTCGCATCAGGGAGGAGGAAAAGACGCATTATTAGATCCAGAATGCGTTCCAAAGGGTTCTGAGTTGGAGGCCTCCTCAGTGGAGAGAAACAATCCTCCTTTAACAGATACAGCAGGATTGGCAACGGTAACTGACGACAATGGAGCAGGAGGTGAAGACGTTCAGGCGTTGTTGGGCATTGATTTGGATGCAGAGTTGAGGGCTGTGAGAAAACGCATTAAGGAGAAAGAAGACCACCTTCGGCAACTGAAATTGGTGAATTTATACAGAAAAAGGGTAAGATTGACATCAATAATAATATTTTCAAAAATTAAAGTAGATATTAATTTTATTTTACACTGGTCAAACTCTGTTTCTTATGTTGATCTGATTTTAGGGGAGTACTGAAGATCTTGCTAAATTGGTATTGCAATGGAAAGAAGTTGCAGTTGCATCGTTTGAGGATTTATACAAACGCAGTCATGAGGGTACATTCAGCACGATATTTTTTAATTCGTGATATTTTGAAGAGATGTAATTAAATCTAAATATCCACCATTTTTACCCGGTCAGAATTCATAGCGTGCCTTATTTCGCCGTAAACGGCATTATCTGAATTTCTCCACAGGCAAATTCCCATCGCCATTTCACTACACCAACACCGTATTTCCATATAATATTAGAATAAATAATAATTAAACGAACATTACATGGTGTTGGTTATGCGAATTCAACAATTGGATTAATTGCAAATTGATTATATAAATATTTTGACTGTTACAATTTTGTTGTTCTATTGATGCCTATTTAAGAACTATAACAGCCAATAAAATTAAATGACACATAATATACATATGTACATCCATCTGTATGCACTGTATGTATTCCAGTATTCAAGCATGTTACTAGTTTTGATTTTTGAGTTGGTGGTAAAGTGAAATTCGGGAAGGAAAAAGTTGGTCACGGCGAAATTAAGTGTATAGTGAAAACATCGACGGTGAAAACGTGACCGGGTAAACTGGGGAGAAAAATGAACTTAATATGTATGTAATAAACTAAATAGTTATTTTATTTTACAGAAGTGGAGTCTATAACGAGACGCGGCCTTATGCAGTACTTGGCTGTAGATCCTTCTACGATTGGATTGGAGCTTGAAGAGGATGATGAATAGTGTAATTTTATTTTTTTAAATACAATGTAAAGTAATTAATCAAAGCATCAGACAGTAAAATAATGTCGAGTTTAAAAAATATACTTTTCCTGTCAATACATCTCGAAATTTGAGAATTGTTTGTTTCTCAGTACATCAATTATAAATATATACCTATGCATACTATTCGTGTGTACTTGTTTTTATTAATTTAGCAAGAAGTATTTTCACCTGTGAATCAAAGAATGTATGTTTTTCCTTCGTTTTCTACCACACAGCGACACACTATAAAGTGCATAATAAAATGAATCTAAAAACCATAACTTGACTGGATTTTTTATATGTAGAAATTATAAGTGCACTCGTAATCGTAATTTAGTAAAACATTATGAGCAACTAAAGTCAAATTGTCACGCCAAAAAAACCAACTCCGAAACGACATGCAAAACTCTTAACCCTTACAAATTACTAAAATGTCAATGCTTGACACTTTTTTCGGTTCGACACGATGTATGAATTTCAGTGAAGAATCATGTATGTAAAAGTTAGTAAAAATCCTTTGGTCAAACCTCCTGCTGCGCAAATACTTCACATTTTTATTGTAAGAAGTGGAGCGCAAAAAGCATTTTGTTAGAAATTAAATTAGTAGTTTTCGTGCCACACCTTAACCTTAAACTGATCCTCGTTTCATGCACGATATCACTTGAACATTTTTCGAGAGCATTTTCTCATTTGTCTTTTGGCAGTCGGAGTGACCAAACAATGGCAAATTTTTGAAAGGACAAAGAATTTTTTTCTAAAAACTTCCATCATGGTACAAAAGCTTCCTGATGGACATTCCCCAAGTTAGAAAAATGTGGTGGATGTCCATCATTTTACTTTGTTTTGGGCTTATACAATCCTGTTTCGGCGAATCCGATCGATTAGCTGTGTAAGTTGTCAGCATACAATTAATTACATAGTGCTAATTTATAATCAGTAACCACTTTTGAGTCACAAACTGAAACTTTTGCTGTTTTTAGAACGACGCGTGACAGTAAAGGTTGGGGCTGGGGTGATGCGTCATCAACATTTTTTGACATAGCCTTAACAGCCCTGGCATTCTTATCGTTTGGGATATTTCTACTAAATCTGCTGTTGAACGCTTTACTGGTGAGCTTTATAATTAATTTTGTGCTTTTCAATGTGAAGAATTGTAACTGATAATGTTTTTTTTTCTTTAATAGTTTCCTACCGTGGCCGCTGCTCCTGTCGTAACTAATACAGGTAAGATCCTTATTAAACGATTTCTCATAATACCCCAATATCAAGATGAAATAAACATCTCAAAATTACATTACTTAAAGCTGGTCCTATTCTAACAATGATTGGGGGAGGTACGAATACTGGGATTGTAACTGGAACGGCGCTTGGAGGGAGAAAAACTGCAATGAGTAAGTTAAAAATATTAAATATATAATTTTTGTATTGAAGTAGGAGTAAGTTACCTGTTTTTGCATAATTTTACTGGGGCTGTCATTTACAGGAACTCGTCGACGTGGACGTAGGACACCATTTATCCCAGAAGTTGATCTTGTTACTGCGAACGAGCAATTCGTACATTTTGTCATAAGTTCAATTGAAGGGATGATTCAGAAAAATGAGTGCCTTCCTCGAATATTGTGCGATGGGAATCGACAGTCGAGGGTTTTGTCGACAGCGTATAAAATTCTGTTTCCTTGTTTTAGGTACAAAATATGATCCATTTCACCTCAAATTCAATTCATTTTACTAAATAAATTCATAAGTTCTTGCTAATGAATTTGATTTTCATGTTCCAGCATTAGTATATCTTCCTTTGGGAAAATTATGGGGATTCACGATGATCTTCCAAAACATTTAGATGCCATTGCGCTGGGATTCCAGGAAGCAAACTGCCAATCCTACTTTTCAAAATGCAGCTAGCCTTTTCGTGATTTTTATTTAAGTTAAGCATTTGACATTTTGTGCCGTATTTCGTGGGTTCAGGTTTACTAGGTTGGTTGTAATACACATGACGGATTGTTTCAATAAAAGAAAGAAAAGGGTTACTTGCAATTTGTATAACGATTATATGGCTTTTTATGTTCATGTTTCGTCTCGTATCAGTTACATTTAAATAGTATGTTGAAACCGAACAATTGTAAAATTTATGAAGGTTACAAGTCTGCTTTATACATAATAATTAATCTAGAGTTTCAGCCTTAGTTATTGTGAAATAATTCTAATTATATTCATCAAATAAAGAATCAATGAAAAAATTGTCACAATATTTATTACGTTGAAGTTACATGTATTAATGCATACTTTGATTAGAATCGCATAAAAATCAACTTTTTCTGGTCCTCCCGAACATACCTACATATATAAAACTACCTTTCTTAAATTCCGCCACAATGCAATACATCTAGTTGTGTTTATTAAATATGTTCTTTTCAAATTGGATGCGACATAAAATTATTAGAGTGCGCAGTGAATTTGTCATAAATAATTAGTAGATGCAAGAGCAGAATAACCGTTGTCCCAATGTCGTATTTTGTTTAAGCTTCAAGATGCAGAGTTTAAAAGTTCTTCATGTTTCTTCGAAATATGACTAGACACGCGGGCTAAGGGTGGTTTTCTTTGCTCTCATTTTCCATTTATTACGTATTACTTATTGTTTCGTGTGGCACAGGACTTTGAAAACAATGCAACTTGATTCATGACATGACCAAAGCCAAAGCCTTTAACATGATTTCCGGTTTACTTTCTTCGGACATGATGGTAGCGGTGGCTTGTGTAGCTGAAAGTTGTAATTAAACACCACCGTCTATATGCTACTTTGTTCAACTAACCCGATTTCATGGACACTGCTTTTTATTGTTCTCACGCAATTTGTTGTAGGATGCGGGATTAAATTTAATCTGGTAAAATATTAAGCTTGTTAGAGTACAGTGTTGGAGGAACTATGAATCGAACCATGAAAGTGGTCCGTAATTACATTTCAGAATGGTGATGCAAATGTTACTAAATTTAAAGTTAATTTAGTTGGTTTTGTAACGTAGAACGTGTAACATCGTCTCTCAGATTTTCACCATTATACATGTAACAGTTTTCTGTAAACATGTTAGTGAAACTTGAGAGTCTGAGTTTTTCTTTAAAAAGAACACATTTTCAGATGTCTTCAAGACATCCAGTTTAAAGTTTTAATCCCGACCAAGAATATGTTTCTGGCCCTTACCGTCATCATTTTTACATTTCTCAGCCCGTGTTTTGTTCCAGCTGCAAATTGTGGTTTAGTTTATACTGGAAGTGGATACAGTTTTATTAATAATGGAAGCAGTAGTGAAACTCGTTATCCCGACTTTTTATTTGCACCACTTACAACTGTGTCCCCATTTATCCCAAGCTCACATTTACACTCAGAAGATTATTATCCCCATCTTTTAATATCTCCGAGAAATGAAATTTTCAGACCGTCCGATAGATACAAGAATGACACGGGAAAAGATGTCATTGCAGCTCTTCTTCAAAGCCGAGGTCCTGCCAGACTTCCCCAATCACCGCCTACGAAGGACTACGGGAAAGCATCACATTACCGAATGAAAGACCAAATAAAAGAACTTGAAGGGGAAAGCACGTCGAAAAGAAATTTTTATATCAGTTTGCTGCGAAAACTTTTAAGGCCTTCTCGTTCTCGTTCTCGTTCTTCATCACATCACCACGAAAAGAACACTCGCACCAAACACAGTTCACCTTCATTCTCCATGACCTCCACAGCCCATTCTGCGCCGGCCGGTTGGGGAAAAGGCTGGGGAAAGGGCGGAGGAGGCCATGGAGTTTCTGGCGTGGACGTTCTTCTTTGTGCCTTATCTCTTCTCTCTTTGGGAGGATTCTTACTCAATTTACTCTTAAACTTGTTAAATGTAAGTACAAGTTTTGGTCATTCGAAATGATTCCTTTTTAGAAATTAAGAAAATGTATTATACTGTGTGGATTAAAATTTTACTAGCTTTTCGGTTTTGGCTTTGCTACACAAACATCAACATATCCAGTGACTGTAACAGAAACAGGTAAAAATAATGAGAATTTTAACAAATTAGTTTAATAACCAGTTTCGTTTCATTCATGCATGACATCATGACTTATTAAATATCCACAGCCACTGCTCCGACCGGCACAGGTGGGAAAAGTATCACGATACCCACAAAGAGTATCAGAATTTTAACAAATTAGTTGAATGACTAGTTTAGTTTCATTCGTTAATTTTCATCATGACTTATTACCTTTCAGCCACTGCTCCGACCGGCACAGGCACAGGTATCACGATACCCACACTAACAGGAGGCATTTCTGCGGGTGTTACTGGGGGCGTTACTGGTGGTGGACTTACCACTGGCGTTGCATTAAGTGATGCAGGTGAGTAGTTTGTAAACTGCTGCCGATGAAAATGTTAAAATATCCAGGCTGCTTCTTAAATTCTAATTTTAAAAAGTAAAGCGGTAGAGTAGAGTTTATGGCCTGGTTTTCTAGGATTGGGATTTACAGGACGATCTATTGATTCAATGGTAGGGAATCGTAATCAAGCGAACTCCGCAAACGGAAATGGTTGGGGTTGGGGCTGGGGCTGGGGTTGGAAGGAAGACGAAGGTCGTATAAAACTTCATATACAACTTCCTACAAAAGGTATTAAAGATCAAAATTGTCATGTATTTCAGTTTAAATCATGCATATTTGGGAAGTACCGTATGATATATTATATGTATGTATCGAATTGATTAAAGGTTGGTCTACAACAACAACTCCGTCACCTCTGCTTCAAGCTGGGTTGGATGCTTTATTAGGTGCAGCTGGGGTCGGGAGGAATAAGCCGCGACGTAAACGAGAAACTTTTCAGCCATATGTAAACCCCTCCACAGCATTAGAAATTCTTGCCAAAGCTGTTTTGAATTCAATCAACGCAGCAACCAATGAATTTGAGTGCATCGAGCAAATATTTTGTGAAAGCAATAAGCAGGCTCGAGTTATTGGTCAAGGTATGGAATACTTCATGCCACTCTACAGGTAGGTTTTAATCGTTTTACTTTTTTTAAATCAGTCTTAGAATTAACTTGATCTATATCTCAATACACTATCTGTAGAAAGGTAAAATAAACTTGTCCTCTATTTTAATAGTTTCAGTCTCTCGTACTTCGGACATAAAGTAGGAGCCCACGTAAGTCTGTTGGATCATTTAAGTGCCATTATGTTGGGCGCAGCTGAAATCAACTGTCAGACCCATTTTCCACGCTGTGGAGATTCAAAGAAGTCATGATGTAATGCGAATAAGGAGTAGTGTAATAGTAGTGAGCAATACTTAGTAAGTAATAGCAGTAAGAATTTTTAGTGCGCTAAAAATTGGAAGATGCCCAGCAAGTGGACACATGAAACGCCTTGTTTGTTCATTGTTATTTATACAAGGCGAATACGTTTGCTTTTCAGTGCAAAAATCTAGATTTTTTTTCTTTGCTTAAACATAGAACGAACCATTTTTCTATGTGAGATTTGGATTCAGTTAGTGACTTTCAAATTGTTACGTGAGAAAAGTCTGCCAGTATGATAGTCACCGAGACGTAACGTGAAGAATTTTTAGTAGAGCGTGGTCCGCGTATTTGGCTTTAATTACCCTAATTATATGTTGATGACCAAGATGACCATAAACTAGGCATGTACAATTACAAGTTGACATGTAATATTTGGTAAACTATGTATTTACAGAAGTGGTTCAGATTTTCCAATGCAATGATAATCTTAAAACTATCAACATAATATTGACTTTTAGCAACACATTGTGTCGATTTTATTTCATTCCATGTCTGCATTTATAATTGGACTTTAGAAAAATTAAAATATGAACAACATGAAATCAGTTTGTGTCTTAATGTTCCTTTTATGAAGTAAATGTAGTATTTGAAAGTAGTTTTGCAGGAATTACTGTCCTGTGAAGTCCTGTGAATAAACGTCAAAATTGAAAATCAAAATCATTGTCTTCGCTTCCGCCTTTGCAATTAATCGTTTGTGACAGTCTCCTTTTAACCATGCGATGCAATGTGTCAATCTCTTGAATTTTCAATTAATTAATATAGTATGAAGCAATAAACTAAATTATGCGAACACGAAAATAAGTGCAAAGAGGAGTTCTTTTCATGGACTTCAATTGCAGGATAAGGTGCTTCGGCATATTGGTTTGGTAAGTATTAATCTTAAACAAACAACGTGCCAGAAAAAATGTGCGACCCAGATTCCGCGTATATCGAAACAAAGATGGTTTTAATTAGCTATTAATTCAAGTGATTTGTTAAGTTCTACGCCACATTATAGAAAACCGGTATGGTGGTGGCCAGAAACACTTAACACTTCAGATCCTAAGAAGGTCAATTGTGCGTATTCTTCGTTTATTCTGATGATAATACATTATGTATTCAACTATCTGTTATATTATTTGTAGTTTTGTCATTCTTCTTATAGAACCTAAAGACACCAAATTCGATCAAAAGAACTATTGGACACAGTCCCATCGCAATTATTACAATTAGAAACACAAATGCGCTGCGCACTTGTGAGAAACTAATGGTTTCATATGGAGTGTCGCACGATGACGAAGTTGGTAAGCTTATCCATTTCTTTCTGATCCGGATAAGGATCCCCCTTTCCCGAGCTCGGACAATTCTGTTTAATGAAAAAAGTTTGTTTGATGTGCGGACAATCAATCATTTTATTCCCAAAACATGAAAGTTCAACTTACCCCGCATTAAAGTTGCGTTTGAAAGTTGCATTCTTTCTCATGTACATCACCCACGGATATCGAAGGTTGAACACCGATAACCTTGCCATTGAACATGGAAGACCATCCCGTTTCATGGAAATTGTGTCAAGCCCTGTCTCCTCATCAATGACGTAAGCCGAAGGAGAGTTTAGTACCCGGTCGATAGCATCTTCAAATGAAGAGTACACGAAGTTGGATTTCTCTGCTTTTTTAATCATTAAATGAGCCTGCCGAATGCCCATTTGGGCCAAAATCTACATAATCAAATCATTGATTGTTAGCCTTTGCACAAATGCATTTTGATTTCTATTTTCATTGAGATTTTTAACTCAAACAAAATCTTCTACCGTCAACATCATTTTAATAGAACTGGTTCTTGTAGGGAAAGCCCCAAACTCCAACAGTATTTTATAATTTGATTCAATCAACGCTGGTAAAGAAGTGATGGAATATTGATGAACAGTAAATATTGACGTCATTATTCCGGAGTAGGAAGTCATTACAATCAATACCATTATGGATAAAGCAATTCCCAGCAGTCTTAAACTATCTTGGAAGTGAATTACGTCGCTTCCTGTTTCAATTAAAATTATTCCTGATTGTAAATGCATAATTTTTTTCAACAATGAAAAATTCTAATACTGAGTTACATCAATTACCTTTCTGGAGGATAAGACTAATGCAGTGAAACACGACGTCACCGGTAGAGCAATTATTCTCAAATTTGTTGAAAATAATAAAAACTACGAGGAAAATCAATAGCATAATCAACGTGCAAATCCAAAGTCTTGTTGTAAAAGGCCGTATAAAAAGGTCTCGATTGGATTCTACTTCAAACTTGTGATCCATAAATGCCAACATTCTGTGTTATAATAAGAATTACAATCAAGAATGAATATATTTATTGTGCTTATTAATTTTGTATAAGTATTAATTTGCCCTTAATCTTTTACCTTGACTGGCCAATTGCAACTGTCGGGTCAACAAATTCGACCCTATCAATTCTTAAACTGAACGAGGCAAGATATAAATCAATGGAGTCATTCGCGACGGACTCTTTATCAAAATTCATTGTCTGAATATCTGATCGTATAAAATACCTTTAAACACACAAACGAAGAAATTCACAATTCGGAAGCAATCCAAGACAAAAGGATCAACACGATATACATGCATAAATATACATTAACTTACGTGAAATTCAAAAATGATTGCAGATAAAAGAATATATCAATCGCATAGCCACCCGCAAGCTCAAATTCCGTTTTTCCATTTCGTTCAAACTTTGATAGCTGAACGTCGTACCGATACTCATTATTAAACTATTATACCAAATGACAACACGTTTCCATAATGTTTTCATTTTCTATCCAAATGAAGGTTTAAGTTTTTTGCATACCCGAGTCGTGATGCCAAGTACTAACCCAGTTAGACTTCCAAATAGCAAATTCACTCTTTGTTCCACAAACTCTTCTTCCTCTGAAACGTCCATAGATGTTTTGTAACTGTAACGTACGACATAAAAAATTAGACATTGACCTATATACTAATGAATTGAAAAATCGACAATCGACAAAAAGCAACCTTTAAAATTTTCCTTTTGTCTTTGTCACCGACCTTTGCCAAACCAAACATCCTTCAAGTTCAATGTTAATTTAACAAACATTGCAATGACACCTTGCGTCACCGTCAAGCGTCCTCCACCTCTGAAGTCTTATTAGAATGCTACATTTTAACCCACAATTTAATTTTACTGCTACACATATTGGCTTCTTCAGAAACCTATATTTAGGAAAAGTCGCATTTTTTAGAATTTCGCCATCATCATTATTATCATTTCTATTGAGTATCACAACTTTGCAATCTATCAATCGCCCATAAACCGATTGCCGGTTTAAATTGTTCGAAAAAATATTGTATATTCATATCCTTGGCACAATGAAATGACTAATTTCAAGGAAAAAGTGCTTTCACCAGATTGTTCCTTTGTGGTTTATTACAAGCGATTTTCATTTCTTACACACAAGTTGTGTGACACAACCAACACCAAATCCGTTCTTGAGTTATTGTGGAGGTTGAATTTACTGTGTAAATGGACGTAATTTTTCTTGCCACTATCAACTACGTTAAGTGCTAAGTCAATTGAATTGCCGAATTTCACCTTATCCTTTCCTTTAACCTCTATGTGTCATTGGGAAGTGAATTTTGTCTCTCCTAAACTAGTTAGTTACTAGTCTCGTGTAAACCTTTTTTATCTGCAGGCTGCAGTATTTGTGTTACTAAATAAATGGATCCATACTATTTTATAAAATGCTTACTAAACATTGGAAACATGAATGCAAATAGTGTATGACATGAACTGGTCATTTTGATACACAGACGATTTCTATTTTCGGTTGAAACCAGTTATTATCATTTAAACGGGTTCTTTTGATGTTTGTAAATGAACAGCAAACTTCTTTCATGTGTGTCAGGCAAGAGTTACACGACTCTGCCTTATAGGCAAGTTTGCATGTGCCTAGTCATTAATAATAATTTTGGTAATTCTTTCCTCAAAGAATATAAATAAAACTTTTGTGTTATACAATGCGTCTTTGTAATTTTATGAACTTGTCGTAAATCAGTTGACGTTGGCATTAACTTGCATTAGGTCATTTTACTATCTTACGAAGGTTAATTAGGTTTTGATTATATAAATAAAATTGATGTGCAACAAAATCGTTTTGATGGTTATTCTTTTCCCAAACTTATATAAACCGTACCATTTATGTATTTGTTAATGGGATTTATGTAATTACGTTTGTTGATAATAACTGGTTATATCAAGCTCGGTTTTATCATTATTTAACAGAACACAAATAAACCACGCCATACAAACAATTAATAAAATGCAGGAAGAAACATGACATACATGAAATTGCAGCGTCCGTCCGTATATGTATATGAAACAATTTAATCTTCAGTATTTTCAAATAATTTGTTAGACTTACCTTCACGAACGAAAAATTGTCTCATGAAATTTTATTGTGGCTTAAATATAGTCATTTTTATTTGTAAAGTTTTTTAAAGTGTAACACTATGTATATCTCAGAATCTTTGTAATCTTCGTCGGGCTTTAAAATCAAAGAAATGTTTATGTAAATATTGAATAAATGATTCCTTACGTTATAAATTGTATCTTGGTAGTGCTTATAAACATTTTGTACTGTCAACGGTCAGATAAGATAGAAATTGCGATTTTGGCGGCAGCGACATGTGGACAGTATCAAACAAGCCATTCGTCCGCTCTTTTCTAGCAATGGATCATAACCTTGATGGCCCCACCAGCTCCAGTTTTAGCAGTTTCGAAAGCGCTCAGCGTTTCCTCGAGAGTAAAATTGTGTGTAATGAGCTTTTTGACGTCGACACTTCCAGACGCTATCATTGCCAAAGCCATTGGATAACTACAAACGTCAAAAAATTAATGAATCGTTATACTATCAAAGTGCCAAAACCAAAGCAGAAAATAAAACGAGACGAAGTAAATTGCATGTGTAATTAATTACCAGTTTGCATAACGAAAAACTCCTCTGATGTCCACTTCGCGGACGCAAGCTTTAATGATTGGCACTTTAACCTCTGCTGGGCCGTGTCCTATAATACAAATGGTTCCACCAGAACGTACAGCCTGTTCCAAAGAAAGGCATGAAAATGTTATTCCATTTTGTTTAAGGTACTTTTCATTTTGAAAACGAAGTTGTTTTTATAGTAAAGAGGTGAATTTGAAATAGAGTAATAAATTTTGCATACCAGCATATTCAATGCAATGGAGCTTTCTGCTCCACAGCAATCAATTGCGATGTCAGGCATGGCCCCGAGAATCTTTTCCACTTCCACTGCAAGGTCTTCTGGAGTGGCAGTATTTTTAATCAGAATGGTGTAATCAGCGCCCATATTTTTAGCAACATCCAGGCGGTTTTGAACCATATCTAAAATTTCGCAATCGGAAATTCACATGAATTTCTTTGCACATTTGCAACTACATTGATAACCTTTCTCTATCATATCAATCTCAGTGATCTTTATACGAATCATAAAAATGTATTTTTTCATTTTGACTTAGTTCTTACCAGTCATGATAACTTTAGTAGCCCCCATGGCCTTCGCAACTAGCAAGTTAACGAGACCAATGGGTCCAGCGCCAGTGATCAAAACCTTACTTCCTAAGGTAACCTTCGCCCTTTTGCAAGCCTGTACACCAACCGAAAGTGGTTCAAGAAGGGATCCCTCTTCAAGGCTAACATGGTCCGGGAGCTTGTGGCAGAAGTCAGCAGCGTGAGTGTAAAAGCGGGCCAAGTTTCCGTTGTGTGGCGGAGTCGCACAGAAGACAACGTCGTTACAGAGATTGTATTCTCCTCGTTTGCAGTCATCACAAACGCGGCAGGGCACGCCAGGCTCAATTGCAACACGGTCCCCAATTTGAAGATTCTTCACATTCTTTCCGCAACGAACGACAATTCCTGCAGATTCGTGCCCAAGGACCATAGGTCCAGTAACTACGAAATGACCAATACAACCATGAGTCCAGTAGTGCACGTCGGAGCCGCATATACCAACAGTGGCCATTCGAAGAAGTACCTCTGGAAATTTTAAATAATGATTGTATAATTGCATTCTTACTACGACATTTCAGCGATTAATATTTTTCCCTTTGAAATGATTTATTACAATATGAAAATTTACCATTGTCTTTGGGCTCTGGAATAGGACGTTGTTCCTGAAAAATTAAAGAACATTGTGGTGGCTTAGTTGTATTAAAAATTCACGGTGTTTCTAATTAAATGTTTAACTGAGTATTGCATGAATATTTATTTCTTCACAGTAAAAGTCTGTTTTTAAGAATATTTACCAATTTGAGATCTCCTTTGGCGTGGAGGACGGCGGTGAGATTGTCATCGGCTGCGCTACCCATTTTTCTTGGAAATTAAAAAGTAAATGACAAACGAACGGGGCAACTTGAAAAGCGTCGAACTGGGATCTGTGATGAAACCAGGGATGACCAAAATATTTATACTCTGTCAAATTATCGATCCGATGAGGACTCGTCAACATATCATCAAACTCATTTAGAAAAAGTACCTTGTGTAACCTTTTGCAATAGACTTGCAGCAGTGTGAATGACTGCGCCTGTCTTCTACGTATAATACACATACATAGTTGAGTAACAATTATCATCAATTTATTAATGACCATTATATATAACATTATAGCAGGCTAGTTTAGCGTGCGGCTATGATTTGTTTGCGTAATTATGAACTACGAAATTGTCTGGTTTCATGTTTCATATACCGTGAGCTTGTACATGATACAGATTCTTTTCATCTGCAAAGGTGGAAGCAACAGCAATATTAAAATTAAAAGACTGGCCACTTGCTATCATCATAATGCTCACACCGCCATGTAACGCATTCTTTTCTGCTACGCCTACAAAAAAATCGTCTTCGTAATTATCGGAAAAGTATTTAAAGCTACGACATAAACATTTCTAGTATGGTACGATGACATTAAGTTACATTGAGGTTACTTTTATGTGCTTAATTTGATGACACGCGCATTCCATCTCTAAGCAGTCAAGTCTTGGATTGTGTACATGAATTGCTATGTAATCAATACAGTATGAATAAATGAAGTCTATTTTTAATGCACAATTCACAACGGTAAAAGCTTCTTTGACGAAAGACATTAATGTTAGGTGTCCATTGTCAGTTAAAGTTTAAATTGATTTGACAGACATTATTAACATTCTTATTCAACCGTTAGTATAAAGAAAGACGTCAGACAATAATACTCAAGAGTTCTCTTCTAAGCACTTTCCAGTGTTCGTGGAATAACTGCAACGCAACTCTTCATTTGTGAACTGCTGCTTTCTATGACCGGACCGCCATGAAATCGTTGTAATGTCAAATGTCAAAAGTTTTGACATTTTACTTTTTGTTTTACATTGCCATGTTGTCATGCAGTACTGGAAATTGTACGTACAAGTAAACTGGAATGATCTCCCTCGTCAAAAAAGTTGACAGTTCTACTTTCTCTCATGTCATTGGTCATTGATATACTATGCTTGTATTAACTATTTACAATTAAAATAACTTTGAACGTACACATATCATCTAGGCGCAGAAAGTATATGAATATAATATCTTCATGTGTGTAGCATGGTCTATTATTGTTTCAATTTCAAACGCAAACTCTGATTTGATTCATGTCTAGACTCGTGAAATGTCGATCTCACAACTGTACGGCTTTAATTTAATGTGCCTCTTCAGCTAAAGTTGTAATTAAAATCATTGCGTCAATATACATATACCTAAGCCATTCCAAGAATTTTTTAAATTGAAATATTGATTAGGAAGCAAATTTATGATGGATGCCGCGACCTTAATCAGAAGATATAAAGTTTTAGGTTTCTAATATAATGTTCAATGATTATATTCAATGCATATATTTGGTTTAAAGATAAATCAGTTTTATGAACTCAGGACGTCCTTGGATCAACTGGAAATTGATATGTATTCGTATTCATCCACTCCACTCTAGTTCATATACTTGGCATAGTGAGAGAAAAAAAAGACTCATTACAAACTTTTGCATCTTCACTCTTCACTCATTAAAATTCTTAAAATGATACATTTAAAATTAAAGGAAATGCCGAAACGCTTGTTGTGCGACCATATTTCATTGAAAATTATTCCTTTGTATCGGGCTTGGTTTTTTAGCAAAAGCTTAAAACAAAGTGGCTATTCATTCATTTATGCGGTACTTTTAACAGTAACGTTATCCTATTTTTTAAATGTTTGCTGACATGCGTCTCTGATTATAAACAATTTATCAAACCATGAATCTTGTGATCAATTGCCCAATAAAATTATATCAATTTGATCATTGTGAGTGGGAGTTCCGCACACGTCATTAAAACGTGTGAAAACAATCAAACTTTGCCTTTTCGTGTGGAATTGATTATGAAATTTATAGATTACGTCATTTAATAATATTTTCAACGCATATTACGTATTTCGTTCTAATTGGTTCCTTCCTTCCAACCACAAAAGTACCTTAATTAGTCTCCTAACTCTTAGGGTGGCGTCTTGAGGCACCTAATAACAAGGACCAGTGACATCAATTCTACTAAAAATTGCCCAACCTAATTTTATTTTATATAGTCAAAAATCTGCTTTAATTACAGTAACACGTACGAGATATGTGGCGAGATATACGGCATATGTGTGACAGTTATAGAGACGGTCCGTTATAATAATTATAGTACAATTATTGTACCAGTCATGAAAGCTGTAAATATAAGTTTATTAAAATTGTCTTGTAGACAAGTAATCATTTGAACTGGACTGATTCTGACTTCTTCATATTTAAAGGATTTTTTTTAGATTCATGAATGATCTTAAAATAGATGAGGCAAATGTCAACATGCCATAGCGGTTTTGGTTACCGCATCGTGTTCATGTTCAGATGAAGAAAAAAAACGTTTTTTAGAAAAACCGTTTATGAGCTTGCTTCTCATGTTTAACAGTAAGGTTGTATGACTGTTGACTGTTATAGCACGTTTTCGACTGTCGGGACCGCATTTGAGTGGCAGGTAATGAGCAGTATCTTATGATGCATGCCTTGACCGTTGTTACATCCCACAAGACAAATTCCGACGACAAAATATGACCGGTATTAAAGTAATGGACCGTTAAAAAGAATGCTCTAAAGGAATTGGACTGCATATTTTGTAAAATGAGGTGGAATTATTTTTTCCCCCATTGATTACTTTTTACAGACAATTGTTTCTGAATGAGCATGTTGATTGAACAGCTTTATTAATTTGCAAGGTTCATGCAAATGACAATTTTTTCAAAAACATTATTTTACGTTTTGCGAAATATTGTAAAATTACATACAAACTAAAAGTAGTAAATCTATATTTTATATTTTTCCACCCTCGAAAAGAAAAAACTTTTCCCCATTCTGGCGAACTTTCTTATCTTTCACTAGTTTCTCCAAGTGATGGTTGACATTTATTTCAGCTACTGGTAGTAATTCCTTCGGTGTGTCCGTGTACACGACCTTCACAATTTCTCCCGGCGTGATTGGTACTTTACTTGACTGAAGAGCTTGTAAAATTTGATCTTCTCTTTGTTGTCTGTGCTGTATGTAATATTGAATTTTCTCTTTAGGTTGTTGCACCACATGCCCATGTGCAGGATAAATAAGCTCTGGATTTTCGTTTAGTATTTTCTTTAATGAGTATATTAAATCATGAAGGTCTTCAAAGACAGCGGTCCCTTCGCCTAAAATACAGTCTCCACTAAACACTGCTTTCTCCTCTTGCAAGAATAAAGCAGCGTGGTCTGAGGTATGCCCAGGTGTAAATAAGACACGTAACGTGGCTCCATCAACTGTGAATTCTTCATTGTCTTCCATTAGCTTTAAAACATATCCATCTGGCAAGTCCGTCTCTGGGAGTTCTCGTCTCTTGAATTTGTGAACAGGAGGAAGAGTCGTGTTATTGGGAAAGGTAGATTTCTGAAAATCTTCTAGTGCACCAATATGATCGCGGTGCCAATGTGTAATTAAAATTCTGTCTAGGCTTAATTTGTGTTCTGTAAGAAAGGCTTTTAATGCGTCGACATATTCCGGAAATCCATCTTGACCCGCATCGACCAAAATTCTTTTAGGACCGGTTCCGACTAGATAAATATTCGTTCCTTGTAGAGTCATAGGACCCGGGTTGCAACCTAGAAATCTCCAGACCCTGCTGGAGAGCTGTGATACTTTCGGTATGGCATTCATTTTGGCTTCCTGACTAACGGATGCAGAATGGGGTAATGTCAATGTCCTTATTGCTGATTTTAGTATAAAGCCTGAGGATGCCCACACAATTCTTGTCTTTTTCCAGTTAAAATTCTGTCGCTGGTCTGGTCCAAGTAGCCCACAAAAATAATGTCTTAAATAAGTTCAAACTGAAAAGTGAAAAGAAAAAAAAACAAAAATCATTTCGTTATTAACTGACATTTGGATTTAAAGATTATTTCCAATCTTTATTTACGCAGAATTACTCATTACTCGTTAGAAATTTTTTAAACCTTGAAATTAGGAGCTGAGAAGATGATAAGTTAAAAGGCTATCTTTCCAAGAAAATCACTTTCCTCCATGTATTTAAATCCACCAAGGTTAATGAGCTTTTTAGATGATAAGGAAAAGGATCGCGTGTGTTGGCCGGGTCTATGTGAAGATTCGACGTGGACTTTTGTGGTCCACAAAAGCCAAAGCCACAAATGAGTGACAATGGTCCGAAAGTTCAAGCTGCAAAATCAAGAGAAAATGTTACATGAAATATGTAGATTTGTTGGCATCAATCTATTTCGAACTTCAAACTTTGTTAGCAAACGAGAAAAATAAAAATCATTTCGCTTCAATTTTAATAAATAAGCTTTTTATCTTACCGTTTTAGATTTACCTACTCTACTCTCTTCGGATATTGCACTATTGTCTTTTTAATTAGTTTGTGTCGTTCTTATTTCTTACAAAGAGACAATTCAATTCAGCCTTAATTTTTGCTACCTGTCACTCTCACTGTCACGCACCAATGATCAAGTTTTTCTATTACAATTATCACAGCACAGAGTCCATAGTCCACCCACATACATCTTTATCAGTCAATTATCAGCTTTAGCTTTATATACATAAAAAATACAAAGGACAATCAAATCAAACGCGTTACATGTTAGGTTCCAGTTCCCATCATAATTATCTTTAATTTCGGATCTGAATCATTTTTTAGGCAAAGCGAGGCCAGGCCATAGCCACAGGCCAGATATGACACGCATCTTCTTGATCATATGAGATGAGTATAAAACACATGCTTTCAATATTGCAGCAGGCAAGCAGGTGTATTTTTTAATATACAAAACATCAGTCCATTATAAAAACGGCTCATTCATCATAATAATAGTAAACCACTCGTTTTTTACTACTCTACCATTCCATAATACTATTATCCAGTAGATATTAAAAACACCACAAATATTGTTACATATTATAGCTTGTGTATTAATTGCGTATAGAGTTTAAATGCTAGTTAGTTTTAAGTTCCAAAGTTGGAATGAGGCTGGACAGGAATGATATGATTATGATGATATTTGACACTGTTTAGTTTAGCACCTTTTATGCAATCAAAATCATTTCTATCGCATGCACCATCCATGAACATTTCGTTAAGAACGTGTGATCAAAATCGTATGGTGCATCAATAACTTGAGTGAACTAGATAATTTTTTAGCTGTGCCTCCTTGAAGCTGACTATGGTTAGAGTATTAAGAGCTAGGATAGTTTGTGCGTGAGGTTATTTTCCCTTCTTGATGTTGATTGATAAATACCGTGTCCGTAAGAAGTAATCTGGTTGTCTGGTTGATAATTGAATTGGCACACGGATAAATTACAATAAATTGTTTGTGCTGGAGGAAGTCGTAATTTTCGCCATATTTGATACAATTTTCGGGTGGAATAGCCGTTGCTAGATAGATTAAAGTTACATATTTTAGGTAGTGACCTTCACCTCCACCTCCACGGTCATTTTTCCCCACTCTCCCTCCATATAATTTATACCTGTCTGATCGGTAAGCTCTATATCATCCGTTGTCTCAAATCTAATTTTAATTCAGCCATATCTCTGGGGTAAAATGATTTATTTCTTGATTTTTAATAGTGTTCCTGCCTCCTCCAGAAGGCTCACAGACACAAATGGCTTCAAAGAATGTATACTGGCGAGTAATGTATCATTTGGATAAGTTCGTCCCAAAGAAGTTTCTACCTTTGTGGCAACACCCCGCAGGTAGGTTAGCCGTACATTATTTCGAAGCTGCTTTCTTTTATTACATACCTATACTATATACACTTACTTGCTCCCACTGCTTATTAAATTTTGAATCATTAATACTGAATTTAACCGTTACAGGCCCTAAAACGGTATTTTTCTGGGCACCCGTTTTCAAATGGGGATTGGTGATAGCCGGAATTGGTGACCTGAGCAGACCAGCAGAAAAGATAAGTGTACCACAGCAAGCCAGTTTAGCTGCGACAGGCACCATTTGGTCCCGCTATTCTCTAGTCATCATTCCGAAGAATTGGTCCTTGTTCAGCGTTAATGTGTTTGTGGCCGCTACTGCGACCTACCAACTAATCCGTGGTATACGCTACCAACAGTCTGGCAAAGAGAAATCGTAGAGGAAGGAAGGACACTGACAGAAGTATCAAAATTTAGAAAAATCATTTTGTCATCAGTGAGTTAGTTCAATCATCATAAAAATATCTATCTCAGATTTTGAGGTATTATTGCATACTATGTAATGTTATTTAATTGATATATTATATAGGACTATAGGACCGGTAGTTGTGTACAAATTCCCCATGTCCAAAATATCAAGTAAATAAAATGAACCTGTGTTCGCGAAAGTTGGTTTAAGTTGTTTTACTTAAATGTGTGATTTTATAAGTAATAATACCATTTGCTAGAATTTTATGATAATTACACGACGCATATATACTGATCCAAAATGGAAATAACAAGTTGACTCCAAAGTAAAGTCGATGTCAAAAGTCAGAATATTCAGCGAGGCGTAACAAATTAAAATAATAATTTGAGTTTAAATCTTCAAAATATTCGAAGGTGGTTTATTTATGTGTCATGCACGAGTGGTTAAGGCGAATAGTATCTTAACATTTTAAAACATTTTTACAACTTTAAAGGTTACGGTTACAGCGTTACGGGTGCATTGCAACAAGAGCAAGATTCGTCACGGTAGTATAAAAAGTAAAATCATATACTTAAAAAGTGTCCCTGCCTATCGTCATCGTCAATATTGATGAGAAAACGAAACTGGTTTGGTTGAGGTCGAAGTTTAATCTTCAGTCTTTATTTCCTAAACGTAAATCTAAATCATCGGCTTTTACTTCTACTCCTGTGGTTTTTCCGGTGATTTGAACTCGAATGCTTGGAATCATTTGAAGGACGGTTAGAAATCCTACCAGATCTAGTTCGATAATCACTATCCCTGTAAGAGTTTCTGTCACGGAGACTGTCAGACTTCCGTGAATCATACTCCTTGTTGTAACGATTTCCACGGTCACGGTCTTCATATCTGCCGTCTCTTCGATCATCATCTCGATTGCCACGATCACGATTATAGTCTCTGGTTCGTTCATTACTCCTTGGACGAGTTTGGCCAGGTTGTCGAGAAAGATCACGGTCCTGGTCCGATCCAGATCTACCCACTTCATCATCAACGCTCTTTCGATGATTGCGTCTTGATTCATTTAATGGTGGTGGTAGTTGTGGGCTTTTAATTTCCGGTGGAGGAACTTTATTCATATTACGTCGATTGTGATCATCTGATTGTGAACGGATATTTACAGGCACTTCAGAGTGACCTTCCATAGAATGATTCCGCTGTGACACGGCTTCATCTGTTGGCGTCGAGGCTGGAGTGTGGTTGCGTTCATTGTCCTGAAGTGTATCCACAAGTTTTTTATTAAATCACATTTGAACATTTACTTCGAATTATAAGTGTTTTTGTTGAACTTACTTTTTTCTTTGAGCTAGCATTTCCAGTAGGAAAGTCAACAGTTTCCTCCCTCTCGAAGCACCCTTGATCCCTGAAGAAGTAGACGGACATATTGCCAAAGCGGACAAGCTTCCTCTTTCCGGCCTTGCTGGGGGAAACATCTCGCAGACTTTTCTTAATTTCCTGTAAGGTGACCTTAGATTGAGATTCAAGGTAGGCTTCTTGACATCTGACAAGTATCACTTCGGTTTCTTCTTTGGAAAGGGTTGATTTTGACTTAGTTACTTGCTTTAGTCTAAAATTTACAGGCACTGCCATTAGTATTAGACATAGATGTGTCATTAATTAAATGAACTATAATTACAATGTTTTACTATACTTTTCCGTAAGATTTTTAATGATGTGATTTTTCTTGTCCACTTCATTCTTTGCTGTCAGATACAACGACGAAATGTTTGATGCGTACGTTCGGTTGGCCTTTTCAACTTGTTTTATTCTTTCTTTTAAGGCGTTGTTCTCCGTAACTAGATTTTCATACTGGTCTTGAAAGACGGTTTCCTGAAATTGAAAATTAAATTAAATTATTTCCAATTTAATTACTTACATTATTCAGTCAACCCTAACCTCATAAAATTGCAACAGCTTAATAACGAACAGCCGAACTTACATCATACTTTGGTTTCTTTGCAATCGGTGCAAAAACATCATACTCCAGGTCCCCGTAAATGTCTTCATCACACTCTTCAACGTCAACGCCATCGTGTTCAAACTCCTCATCCATAGTTCGGCTGTCCACTTCTAACTGCCTTTAAAATTCACTTCAAACATTACTTTCACTGAACAGCCAATATTCTCGACATATCCAATTAATAAAATTAATTAATTAGATAATCACAATAAAATCACGAAACAGATGCGGTGTACCACACAACAATTTTGAGCATCGTGTGTGGCGAATTAAAAACTTGTTAAAACATTTAATTTAACTTTTGTTAAACTAACGCGAATGAGATAAAGACAAACCTTGGAGTTGCAGCTTGCAGCATCAAGTTCAATGTCAAAAATGTAAAAATTGTTTTTGTGAACAGAATGAACCTGTGAAGTGAAAAATTCCTGAGCGCTTACGTAATGGGGCATGGTGAAACTTTCGATAACTTCCACTTCAGCAACGGATGTACGTCATGTCACTGTCAGGTCTTAAGTTGAGACTCGCAACTCAAACAGTGAAAATGACGAAATATTAAAATATTGGATGATGGAGATGAAAAACCTTCGACTTCGAACAATTATTAATTTGGCAGGTTATTCCAATTATGTACGGTAAAATCTTTTCATACCGATGTCAATGAATGAAAATGAAGATGCTACAAAAGGTAAACTTATTGGCTAGCTATAGACTTTATTATCTTTTGTCGGTTTGTGAAGCACAATAATAATATGTTAAACAATGGATATATATTTGATTTGAACTAATTCGTTGATTGATTAATCAATTGGGTTAATTAATCACACGTTTCTTCGCTGAGCCCGTCAAACCGGCTGGTGCCTACACCAACCCTAAGCTCATCGATCAAGACGAAAGCAGCGTTTGGGGCGACTTGACCTTCTATAAAAACCTAAATAAAAATAAATGACTTTCCTAAATTATTTTGAAAGTTGAATTAATTTGTTAGCCAAGAATTTATGTAATTAATTTTAGTTTTAGAAACATGTTTACCTCATGAACACAACCAAGATAAATAACTCTGGTGCAGTAGCCTTCTCCAATTTGCGTCAACTCGGTGGAAACCATTTCATGTGTCTTATGACTCAGTCCACTAACGATCAATTTTGACCTAGTTGTCCATCCTAAATGATATTTTATCACAACGACCACATCCGCCATGCCGCTTGCTTTCCGCTGTAACTGTGCTATGCTAATTTTGCCAATTCGATTTGCAGGGCGGAGGAACCAAACTCCCGTAGCTCTCAAAGAAGGCCTCCAGGTTAATGGACATTTGGCGTAGTATTCGAATCCGTCTACTTCGAAGTGATGCGACTCGCGTTCTAAATCGTAGACGACTCCTCGTGTCCGCGGACTTTTTCGGTGATGGTAAGGCACTGACACCACGTCCATTGTGAGGTAAGCTATAAATAAGGAGACGAGTATCACAGAACAGATTATTGCCGAAATTGTCCCGTCACCCCGATTCGACACCATGTGGATGACAAGCGGCACCATGTGAGGCATGAAGTATCACTGAATATGACATCCACCTCCGCCAACAATAAATTCCTCATCGATTGCAGATTTTTCGCGTTATGTTCCTGCGCAAAGTGTAGAGCATAAATAACAATTTACTTCGCAACACATTCACATACACAGTGATTAAATATGCAGCGGTTTCTTATTAATTATTTCTGCCTGCATGGCATAAATTCTTACCTTTGACCTTATGTATATGATTTACGTAGTTCCCATTCTTCGTCAATTTACCACAACAATCCTTTATTAAAATCTATCTTATGGTAATCGGAATACTGTGACATCCCCGTTAACTCGTATTTAATTATATGAAAATTTGTTCACAGCTCGAGCGAAAAAGAGCCGAGTTGACTGATGATGATAGTGAGGGAAAGCTAAAAACTAATACTATGTCCTCTATTCTCTCCGTGAGCTTTTCCTTCCGCTGCTCACTCACGACGAAAAGTGTAAAAGAGAGTGGGTCAATACTCAATACTTCTTAACACTTCCCAGACTAAACCTAACTTACTAAACTTGTAGGTGTTTTTGGGTGATATGGTCTGTGATATGGTGATATGGGCTATATCCTCATCTGTACCATGTGTGAATACAATGAGAACGTAACCTGAAAAGAAAATAAATTTTCCCTTCCATCTGCATGCACAGTAAGAGGGATATGATGAAAAGTAGTCAAGTATTATATAAGTTAGCTGCGAAAAACGCCTGCCAGAAAGAAAGGCAAGCAGAGTGAAATTGATGGAAGAATGACAAAATAACATGCACTGCAGTCAGACCTGCCTTTCTCGTATGCCAGGAATCATAAAAATAAAGTGGAAAGACGGAAAAACGTGCTTCAAGGAACTCATACATAAAAACACCAAGGGCCTATACATGCATAGAAACGCGCTAGTCAGGCGATTATGTGCATAACTGATGATTATTACTCCCTTCTGCTCAGTCACTCCGTCTCTAGTGTTAGTGTTACGTGGGGTTCCTCCAGCCTATCTCAACTAAACTCGCCTCAACTTTCTCTTAATATGTTTAATGCTTCGTAATAATAAGTTTCGTGGAAAAGTAACACTATGTCCATTCCATCAGAAACTGTTACCGAATTGTGTGAATGCGAAGAGTGCGAGCTTTGTTGCAGAGTGAGTATATACAATGCTGCCTTCACCAGGGAAAAAAGTGAAGCGAAACAGAAATACGTACTATTAAATGACGTTACCGAAAACCCTAAAATTAAACCTTTAAATGCCAACATTGCCAGTAGAAAACAGACAACTTTTATTTCAGAGCTAGATTAGATTTTGGTGATTCCCTGTTGTCGGTTTTGGGCTTTGGAGAGATAAAAATGACCTTTATGAATAAATGTAAGAAGTGCTTTCAGAGGCGTTATTGTTTTATTTGCTGTGCCGGAATGCTTTTCTTCAGCATCTGGTGTGCAAAGTTCAGAATAACTTTAGCCTTGCCTGGAAATAAAAATCTTTTTTATTGCTGGAAGTGCTGGAAGACACTATTTTATGTATTGCTTTATGTTGTAAATTTTGTCTTACAGAGTTGATTCTCTTTCTGAATATGAGTCGGGTGCCGTGTCCATCAAGAAATATGTAAATAAAATCGTAAAAAAACGGAATGAATGAATGAATGAATGAGCAAAGTCAAAAGTGTGCAGATCTATTTTATACTCAAAATATAATAACAGAGGTTTTCTGTAATTCTTCACGCATACACGAATACTTTTTCATAATCGTTCATTAGATTAATTGGCTAACAATTAGAAATGACTACATACATTGTATAAATTGAAGATTCACCTCGATATTAGTTTATTAATAACTATAATTAATAATTAATAAAATTATTTAGGAATGAAAAAAGGTCAATACATTGCTTACTTCTATTCTTAAATTATTTTTAAATGGTTATGCATAATAATATGAAATGTCGCTTTGGTGGATTGATAAATTTTGTTAAACACGATTAAAATTCATTACGATAGAGTGTATAGATGGTTTTAGAGGCAGAAGTATTAGATTTTATGAATTGGTTCTGATAACGGAAAACTTTATGAGAAATCGCTGTATACCATGAACATTGTCCGATTTTCTGGTTTCGTAGGCACAAGAGTAAGATTAATCCAGTACGCCTGAATTAACATTGCGCTTTTTAAGTTGGTTGTGCAGGTTCGTGTACATTTCTCTGGGAGCTTTCTTTTCCCTTCTTGTGACGGGCCAGAATAAGAGAGCCGAGTGAAGTAATAATGACACAGAGTTTTGCATTTCTTGTCACTATTATTCTGCTCATGTTTACTGGAACCTCCTGCCAAACAGAAACCCATTACAGTCAAAGTTGTATTATAACGAAACGAAACCAGCTTTTCACTACACAATGTTATATTTGGCAGCAGGAGAAGTTGGGTTGAGCTGGAACTGTGCTTACATTATGGAAAAATGGGAATTCAATGTGCGACAAACTACAGTCTACGAAGAGGAGGACAACGACAACACCACGCAACGAGAATTAGATCACGCGAGAAAGAAGAATTTTTTGCATTCAGTATTTGTTAGAACGCAAGGAATGGGCTGAATGTGCCATTTTATCTCTGTTCCTCACATACCTGAACATTGTTAATAAAACATGACTCGGTTCAGCCAATCCGCCCCTTATTAGAATTAAATTTTGGTTTCTTTCTAGGAGGTACTAATCCGATACTGATATCTGGCATGTTAGCCTTGATGATAGTTAATTGTATACACAAATAGCTGCAGCATTCCGCAGTCTGTGAGAAACTAATCGTAATGGGTCATAAAACTTTCACGAAATGATATTGGAACATGTCAACCAAGAAAAACTCTTGAATTGGCTGACTATTTCGGGTAGATCGATGATGCTTTGTAGGTAGTTTGTGTTTTGTAGTAATGCGACGCAATTATCTTGATACAGCCCAACAAAATGTAAAGCTTTACCTTATTATGTTTGACGGTTATACTGATCATTATGTGCCTCCCATGTTTTATACGTTAACATTAAGATCATAGATATTTATTTACGGTCCCCCAGACCGTATCTATTTTTACTTTTGCGTTATGCGTTATGCGTTATGCGTTATGCGTTATGCTGACGTCACATGTTTCTATGGCTCAGAACTTGTCTATGCTTTTATTCTGCCTCAGAGCAATCTCGCGCCAATTTCAAATCCGGGACCGT